>CAJZHL010000010.1:1250000-1528817 GCA_916048055.1 Pedinophyceae sp. YPF-701 | reverse complement strand
ATTTGATCAGATATATATCTGGCCGAGTCACGACCAGACTCTGTTTCGTGACTGCCGAGTCACCCAAGTTGGTATCTGACGGCCGATGTCACACGCACTTTTCCGCTCTACCGTCGCCGTGTCGCGTGCGCTGCTCGCGTTCGCTGCCGCGGCGGGCGGGGCGGCGTATTCCACCAATAGGGCACGCGATTCAGCACCACCAACGCCCGCACCGCGACGCCAGAGCCCGAAATCCACCCCCTGATGACAAGCCCCGCCACTTTGGCGGCCCGTAGCTCCGCGGCCCGGTCGCGCTACGTGCCGCCGCGCACCTCGTGGGACGTCCCGGTGTCGGACGCCGACAGCGCTAACACATTCCGCCCCGGGGTCGCGGACACCGGACCGCCAGCGGCCGAAAAGTACCCCTTGGGGGCATTGGGGGCATTCTCTAAAAATCATAAGGAGGACACAACGTCGCCAATCGGCCCGCCGAGCGTTGCAGCGCGTCCACAGCACGCACCAGTACGCAGCGCAAGCGTCGAGCGGCTCGAAAAGCGGTGCAGCGCCGCGCGCAGCGCGGCCAACACAGGGAGCACAACAACACACGACAGCCGCGCTGGCAGCCGGTCGGAGGGTCCGCCGTGCGCGCCGAGCGGTACTCCGCGGCGTGTCACGACGCACGGCAGGTGCTGCGGGCTGCAGCGGACCCAGCAACGCCCGCAACAGACGACAACATGTGCACAACAGAGCACACGCGACACCCGCGCCGGACAGCTGGTCCCGCTTCCGTGGTACGTCGCTAAAACCTAACGTTATTAGTCCTAATTGTCAGTCGCTAAGGTCGTTCCGGCAGGTCTACTGCTGCTCCTGCTGTTCCGGCTCGATGACTGACATCTGCACGACGTCACCCCGCAGCCGACCCTGGGTTGCCGTGGTGACGCCGACCTGTGGGCTGACCCCCGGTCACCGCACGCGGTCACCATCGCGACCCGGTCCGTCTCGCGCCCGCCGTGGTCTATATTTGAAAGCGTGCACCGACAAATAGGCGCAGATATGCCTATTTGACGGGTATCTTCCGAGTCACGAGGCATATTTGATCAGATATATATCTGGCCGAGTCACGACTAGACTCTGTTTCGTGACTGCCGAGTCACCCAAGTAGGTATCTGACGGCCGATGTCACACGCACTTTTCCGCTCTACCGTCGCCGTGTCGCGTGCGCTGCTCGCGTTCGCTGCCGCGGCGGGCGTGGCGGCGTATTCCACCAATAGGGCACGCGATTCAGCACCACCGACGCCCGCACCGCGACGCCAGAGCCCGAAAACCACCCCCTGATGACAAGCCCCGCCACTTTGGCGGCCCGTAGCCCGTAGCTCCGCGGCCCGGTCGCGCTACGTGCCGCCGCGCACCTCGTGGGACGTCCCGGTGTCGGACGCCGACAGCGCTAACACAATCCGCCCCGGGGTCGCGGACACCGGACCGCCAGCGGCCGAAAAGTACCCCTTGGGGGCATTGGGGGCATTCTCTAAAAATCATAAGGAGGACACAACGTCGCCAATCGGCCCGCCGAGCGTTGCAGCGCGTCCACAGCACGCACCAGTACGCAGCGCAAGCGTCGAGCGGCTCGAAAAGCGGTGCAGCGCCGCGCGCAGCGCGGCCAACACAGGGAGCACAACAACACACGACAGCCGCGCTGGCAGCCGGTCGGAGGGTCCGCCGTGCGCGCCGAGCGGTGCTCCGCGGCGCGTCACGACGCACGGCAGGTGCTGCGGGCTGCAGCGGACCCAGCAACGCCCGCAAGAGACGACAACATGTGCACAACAGAGCACACGCGACACCCGCGCCGGACAGCTGGTCCCGCTTCCGTGGTACGTCGCTAAAACCTAACGTTATTAGTCCTAATTGTCAGTCGCTAAGGTCGTTCCGGCAGGTCTACTGCTGCTCCTGCTGTTCCGGCTCGATGACTGACATCTGCACGACGTCACCCCGCAGCCGACCCTGGGTTGCCGTGGTGACGCACCGACCTGTGGTCTGACCCCCGGTCACCGCACACGGTCACCATCGCGACCCGGTCCGTCTCGCGCCCGCCGTGGGCTATATTTGAAAGCGTGCACCGACAAATAGGCGCAGATATGCCTATTTGACGGGTATCTTCCGAGTCACGAGGCATATTTGATCAGATATATATCTGGCCGAGTCACGACCAGACTCTGTTTCGTGACTGCCGAGTCACCCAAGTTGGTATCTGACGGCCGATGTCACACGCACTTATCCGCTCTACCGTCGCCGTGTCGCGTGCGCTGCTCGCGTTCGCTGCCGCGGCGGGCGTGGCGGCGTATTCCACCAATAGGGCACGCGATTCAGCACCACCAACGCCCGCACCGCGACGCCAGAGCCCGAAATCCACCCCCTGATGACAAGCCCCGCCACTTTGGCGGCCCGTAGCTCCGCGGCCCGGTCGCGCTACGTGCCGCCGCGCACCTCGGGGGACGTCCCGGTGTCGGACGCCGACAGCGCTAACACATTCCGCCCCGGGGTCGCGGACACCGGACCGCCAGCGGCCGAAAAGTACCCCTTGGGGGCATTGGGGGCATTCTCTAAGATTCATAAGGTGGACACAACGTCGCCAATCGGCCCGCCGAGCGTTGCAGCGCGTCCACAGCACGCACCAGTACGCAGCGCAAGCGTCGAGCGGCTCGAAAAGCGGTGCAGCGCCGCGCGCAGCGCGGCCAGCACAGGAAGCACAACAACACACGACAGCCGCGCTGGCGGCCGGTCGGAGGGTCCGCCGTGCGCGCCGAGCGGCACTCCGCGGCGCGTCACGACGCACGGCAGGTGCTGCGGGCTGCAGCGGACCCAGCAACGCCCGCAAGAGACGACAACATGTGCACAACACAGCACACGCGACACCCGCGCCGGACAGCTGGTCCCGCTTCCGTGGTACGTCGCTAAAACCTAACGTTATTAGTCCTAATTGTTAGTCGCTAAGGTCGTTCCGGCAGGTCTACTGCTGCTCCTGCTGGTCCGGCTCGATGACTGACATCAGCACGACGTCACCCCGCAGCCGACCCTGGGTTGCCGTGGTGACGCACCGACCTGTGGTCTGACCCCCGGTCACCGCACACGGTCACCATCGCGACCCGGTCCGTCTCGCGCCCGCCGTGGTCTATATTTGAAAGCGTGCACCGACAAATAGGCGCAGATTTGCCTATTTGACGGGTATCTTCCGAGTCACGAGGCATATTTGATCAGATATATATCTGGCCGAGTCACGACTAGACTCTGTTTCGTGACTGCCGAGTCACCCAAGTTGGTATCTGACGGCCGATGTCACACGCACTTTTCCGCTCTACCGTCGCCGTGTCGCGTGCGCTGCTCGCGTTCGCTGCCGCGGCGGGCGTGGCGGCGTATTCCACCAATAGGGCACGCGATTCAGCACCACCAACGCCCGCACCGCGACGCCAGAGCCCGAAAACCACCCCCTGATGACAAGCCCCGCCACTTCGGCGGCCCGTAGCTCCGCGGCCCGGTCGCGCTGCGTGCCGCCGCGCACCTCGTGGGACGTCCCGGTGTCGAACGCCGACAGCGCTAACACATTCCGCCCCGGGGTCGCGGACACCGGACCGCCAGCGGCCGAAAAGTACCCCTTGGGGGCATTGGGGCCATTCTCTAAAAATCATAAGGAGGACACAACGTCGCCAATCGGCCCGCCGAGCGTTGCAGCGCGCCCACAGCACGCACCAGTACGCAGCGCAAGCGTCGAGCGGCTCGAAAAGCGGTGCAGCGCCGCGCGCAGCGCGGCCAACACAGGGAGCACAACAACACACGACAGCCGCGCTGGCAGCCGGTCGGAGGGTCCGCCGTGCGCGCCGAGCGGCACTCCGCGGCGCGTCACGACGCACGGCAGGTGCTGCGGGCTGCAGCGGACCCAGCAACGCCCGCATGAGACGACAACATGTGCACAACACAGCACACGCGACACCCGCGCCGGACAGCTGGTCCCGCTTCCGTGGTACGTCGCTAAAACCTAACGTTATTAGTCCTAATTGTTAGTCGCTAAGGTCGTTCCGGCAGGTCTACTGCTGCTCCTGCTGTTCCGGCTCGATGACTGACATCAGCACGACGTCACCCCGCAGCCGACCCTGGGTTGCCGTGGTGGCGCACCGACCTGTGGTCTGACCCCCGGTCACCGCACACGGTCACCATCGCGACCCGGTCCGTCTCGCGCCCGCCGTGGTCTATATTTGAAAGCGTGCACCGACAAATAGGCGCAGATATGCCTATTTGACGGGTATCTTCCGAGTCACGAGGCATATTTGATCAGATATATATCTGGCCGAGTCACGACTAGACTCTGTTTCGTGACTGCCGAGTCACCCAAGTTGGTATCTGACGGCCGATGTCACCCGCACTTTTCCGCTCTACCGTCGCCGTGTCGCGTGCGCTGCTCGCGTTCGCTGCCGCGGCGGGCGTGGCGGCGTATTCCCCCAATAGGGCACGCGATTCAGCACCACCAACGCCCGCACCGCGACGCCAGAGCCCGAAATCCACCCCCTGATGACAAGCCCCGCTACTTTGGCGGCCCGTAGCTCCGCGGCCCGGTCGCGCTGCGTGCCGCCGCGCACCTCGTGGGACGTCCCGGTGTCGAACGCCGACAGCGCTAACACATTCCGCCCCGGGGTCGCGGACACCGGACCGCCAGCGGCCGAAAAGTACCCCTTGGGGGCATTGGGGGCATTCTCTAAAAATCATAAGGAGGACACAACGTCGCCAATCGGCCCGCCGAGCGTTGCAGCGCGTCCACAGCACGCACCAGTACGCAGCGCAAGCGTCGAGCGGCTCGAAAAGCGGTGCAGCGCCGCGCGCAGCGCGGCCAACACAGGGAGCACAACCACACACGACAGCCGCGCTGGCAGCCGGTCGGAGGGTCCGCCGTGCGCGCCGAGCGGCACTCCGCGGCGCGTCACGACGCACGGCAGGTGCTGCGGGCTGCAGCGGACCCAGCAACGCCCGCAAGAGACGACAACATGTGCACAACACAGCACACGCGACACCCGCGCCGGACAGCTGGTCCCGCTTCCGTGGTACGTCGCTAAAACCTAACGTTATTAGTCCTAATTGTTAGTCGCTAAGGTCGTTCCGGCAGGTCTACTGCTGCTCCTGCTGTTCCGGCTCGATGACTGACATCAGCGACGTCACCCACCAGCCGACCCTGGGTTGCCCGTGGTGACACCGACTAATGGTCTGACCCCCGGTCACCGCACACGGTCACCATCGCGCCCCGGTCCGTCTCGCGCCCGCCGTGGTCTATATTTGAAAGCGTGCACCGACAAATAGGCGCAGATATGCCTATTTGACGGGTATCTTCCGAGTCACGAGGCATATTTGATCAGATATATATCTGGCCGAGTCACGACCAGACTCTGTTTCGTGACTGCCGAGTCACCCAAGTTGGTATCTGACGGCCGATGTCACACGCACTTTTCCGCTCTACCGTCGCCGTGTCGCGTGCGCTGCTCGCGTTCGCTGCCGCGGCGGGCGTGGCGGCGTATTTCACCAATAGGGCACGCGATTCAGCACCACCAACGCCCGCACCGCGACGCCAGAGCCCGAAATCCACCCCCTGATGACAAGCCCCGCCACTTTGGCGGCCCGTAGCTCCGCGGCCCGGTCGCGCTGCGTGCCGCCGCGCACCTCGTGGGACGTCCCGATGTCGGACGCCGACAGCGCTAACACAATCCGCCCCGGGGTCGCGGACACCGGACCGCCAGCGGCCGAAAAGTACCCCTTGGGGGCATTGGGGGCATTCTCTAAAAATCATAAGGAGGACACAACGTCGCCAATCGGCCCGCCGAGCGTTGCAGTGCGCCCACAGCACGCACCAGTACGCAGCGCAAGCGTCGAGCGGCTCGAAAAGCGGTGCAGCGCCGCGCGCAGCGCGGCCAGCACAGGAAGCACAACAACACACGACAGCCGCGCTGGCGGCCGGTCGGAGGGTCCGCCGTGCGCGCCGAGCGGCACTCCGCGGCGCGTCACGACGCACGGCAGGTGCTGCGGGCTGCAGCGGCCCCAGCAACGCCCGCAAGAGACGACAACATGTGCACAACACAGCACACGCGACACCCGCGCCGGACAGCTGGTCCCGCTTCCGTGGTACGTCGCTAAAACCTAACGTTATTAGTCCTAATTGTTAGTCGCTAAGGTCGTTCCGGCAGGTCTACTGCTGCTCCTGCTGTTCCGGCTCGATGACTGACATCAGCACGACGTCACCCCGCAGCCGACCCTGGGTTGCCGTGGTGACGCACCGACCTGTGGTCTGACCCCCGGTCACCGCACACGGTCACCATCGCGACCCGGTCCGTCTCGCGCCCGCCGTGGTCTATATTTGAAAGCGTGCACCGACAAATAGGCGCAGATATGCCTATTTGACGGGTATCTTCCGAGTCACGAGGCATATTTGATCAGATATATATCTGGCCGAGTCACGACTAGACTCTGTTTCGTGACTGCCGAGTCACCCAAGTTGGTATCTGACGGCCGATGTCACACGCACTTTTCCGCTCTACCGTCGCCGTGTCGCGTGCGCTGCTCGCGTTCGCTGCCGCGGCGGGCGTGGCGGCGTATTCCACCAATAGGGCACGCGATTCAGCACCACCAACGCCCGCACCGCGACGCCAGAGCCCGAAATCCACCCCCTGATGACAAGCCCCGCCACTTTGGCGGCCCGTAGCTCCGCGGCCCGGTCGCGCTGCGTGCCGCCGCGCACCTCGTGGGACGTCCCGGTGTCGGACGCCGACAGCGCTAACACAATCCGCCCCGGGGTCGCGGACACCGGACCGCCAGCGGCCGAAAAGTACCCCTTGGGGGCATTGGGGGCATTCTCTAAAAATCATAAGGAGGACACAACGTCGCCAATCGGCCCGCCGAGCGTTGCAGCGCGCCCACAGCACGCACCAGTACGCAGCGCAAGCGTCGAGCGGCTCGAAAAGCGGTGCAGCGCCGCGCGCAGCGCGGCCAACACAGGGAGCACAACAACACACGACAGCCGCGCTGGCAGCCGGTCGGAGGGTCCGCCGTGCGCGCCGAGCGGCACTCCGCGGCGCGTCACGACGCACGGCAGGTGCTGCGGGCTGCAGCGGACCCAGCAACGCCCGCAAGAGACGACAACATGTGCACAACACAGCACACGCGACACCCGCGCCGGACAGCTGGTCCCGCTTCCGTGGTACGTCGCTAAAACCTAACGTTATTAGTCCTAATTGTTAGTCGCTAAGGTCGTTCCGGCAGGTCTACTGCTGCTCCTGCTGTTCCGGCTCGATGACTGACATCTGCACGACGTCACCCCGCAGCCGACCCTGGGTTGCCGTGGTGACGCACCGACCTGTGGTCTGACCCCCGGTCACCGCACACGGTCACCATCGCGACCCGGTCCGTCTCGCGCCCGCCGTGGTCTATATTTGAAAGCGTGCACCGACAAATAGGCGCAGATATGCCTATTTGACGGGTATCTTCCGAGTCACGAGGCATATTTGATCAGATATATATCTGGCCGAGTCACGACTAGACTCTGTTTCGTGACTGCCGAGTCACCCAAGTTGGTATCTGACGGCCGATGTCACACGCACTTTTCCGCTCTACCGTCGCCGTGTCGCGTGCGCTGCTCGCGTTCGCTGCCGCGGCGGGCGTGGCGGCGTATTCCACCAATAGGGCACGCGATTCAGCACCACCAACGCCCGCACCGCGACGCCAGAGCCCGAAATCCACCCCCTGATGACAAGCCCCGCCACTTTGGCGGCCCGTAGCTCCGCGGCCCGGTCGCGCTGCGTGCCGCCGCGCACCTCGTGGGACGTCCCGGTGTCGAACGCCGACAGCGCTAACACAATCCGCCCCGGGGTCGCGGACACCGGACCGCCAGCGGCCGAAAAGTACCCCTTGGGGGCATTGGGGGCATTCTCTAAAAATCATAAGGAGGACACAACGTCGCCAATCGGCCCGCCGAGCGTTGCAGCGCGCCCACAGCACGCACCAGTACGCAGCGCAAGCGTCGAGCGGCTCGAAAAGCGGTGCAGCGCCGCGCGCAGCGCGGCCAACACAGGGAGCACAACAACACACGACAGCCGCGCTGGCAGCCGGTCGGAGGGTCCGCCGTGCGCGCCGAGCGGCACTCCGCGGCGCGTCACGACGCACGGCAGGTGCTGCGGGCTGCAGCGGACCCAGCAACGCCCGCAAGAGACGACAACATGTGCACAACACAGCACACGCGACACCCGCGCCGGACAGCTGGTCCCGCTTCCGTGGTACGTCGCTAAAACCTAACGTTATTAGTCCTAATTGTTAGTCGCTAAGGTCGTTCCGGCAGGTCTACTGCTGCTCCTGCTGTTCCGGCTCGATGACTGACATCTGCACGACGTCACCCCGCAGCCGACCCTGGGTTGCCGTGGTGACGCACCGACCTGTGGTCTGACCCCCGGTCACCGCACACGGTCACCATCGCGACCCGGTCCGTCTCGCGCCCGCCGTGGTCTATATTTGAAAGCGTGCACCGACAAATAGGCGCAGATATGCCTATTTGACGGGTATCTTCCGAGTCACGAGGCATATTTGATCAGATATATATCTGGCCGAGTCACGACTAGACTCTGTTTCGTGACTGCCGAGTCACCCAAGTTGGTATCTGACGGCCGATGTCACACGCACTTTTCCGCTCTACCGTCGCCGTGTCGCGTGCGCTGCTCGCGTTCGCTGCCGCGGCGGGCGTGGCGGCGTATTCCACCAATAGGGCACGCGATTCAGCACCACCGACGCCCGCACCGCGACGCCAGAGCCCGAAATCCACCCCCTGATGACAAGCCCCGCCACTTTGGCGGCCCGTAGCTCCGCGGCCCGGTCGCGCTGCGTGCCGCCGCGCACCTCGTGGGACGTCCCGGTGTCGGACGCCGACAGCGCTAACACAATCCGCCCCGGGGTCGCGGACACCGGACCGCCAGCGGCCGAAAAGTACCCCTTGGGGGCATTGGGGGCATTCTCTAAAAATCATAAGGAGGACACAACGTCGCCAATCGGCCCGCCGAGCGTTGCAGCGCGCCCACAGCACGCACCAGTACGCAGCGCAAGCGTCGAGCGGCTCGAAAAGCGGTGCAGCGCCGCGCGCAGCGCGGCCAACACAGGGAGCACAACAACACACGACAGCCGCGCTGGCAGCCGGTCGGAGGGTCCGCCGTGCGCGCCGAGCGGCACTCCGCGGCGCGTCACGACGCACGGCAGGTGCTGCGGGCTGCAGCGGACCCAGCAACGCCCGCAAGAGACGACAACATGTGCACAACACAGCACACGCGACACCCGCGCCGGACAGCTGGTCCCGCTTCCGTGGTACGTCGCTAAACCCTAACGTTATTAGTCCTAATTGTTAGTCGCTAAGGTCGTTCCGGCAGGTCTACTGCTGCTCCTGCTGTTCCGGCTCGATGACTGACATCAGCACGACGTCACCCCGCAGCCGACCCTGGGTTGCCGTGGTGGCGCACCGACCTGTGGTCTGACCCCCGGTCACCGCACACGGTCACCATCGCGACCCGGTCCGTCTCGCGCCCGCCGTGGTCTATATTTGAAAGCGTGCACCGACAAATAGGCGCAGATATGCCTATTTGACGGGTATCTTCCGAGTCACGAGGCATATTTGATCAGATATATATCTGGCCGAGTCACGACTAGACTCTGTTTCGTGACTGCCGAGTCACCCAAGTTGGTATCTGACGGCCGATGTCACACGCACTTTTCCGCTCTACCGTCGCCGTGTCGCGTGCGCTGCTCGCGTTCGCTGCCGCGGCGGGCGTGGCGGCGTATTCCACCAATAGGGCACGCGATTCAGCACCACCAACGCCCGCACCGCGACGCCAGAGCCCGAAATCCACCCCCTGATGACAAGCCCCGCTACTTTGGCGGCCCGTAGCTCCGCGGCCCGGTCGCGCTGCGTGCCGCCGCGCACCTCGTGGGACGTCCCGGTGTCGAACGCCGACAGCGCTAACACAATCCGCCCCGGGGTCGCGGACACCGGACCGCCAGCGGCCGAAAAGTACCCCTTGGGGGCATTGGGGGCATTCTCTAAAAATCAGTGAAACCCACGTGTAACCCATCAACTTTTGCACTCTTCGCGTCGTAGCTCCGCGACATGACCGTCGGTGGACGCGGCGCGCCTGGAGATCACGTAAATCACCTCGGGTGCGCGCATGCCGCGCCCGCGGCGGCCGTGCGAGCCGCGAGCGCGCCGCAATCGCGCGCCAAAGTGGTGTGTAACCCATACAACCCACCTCTAATAAATAAGACCACAGACCCTAAGACCCACCTCTAATAAATTAAGACCGTGCGAGCCGCGAGCGCGCCGCAATCGCGCGCCAAAGTGGTGTGTAACCCATACAACCCACCTCTCATAAATAATAGAGGGAGTGCATTTGCACATGTCGCCAAACGGCTCAGCAGGCGTTGCGGCGCGTCCACGACACGCAGGACAACGCGGCGCACGAGCCACGTGGCACGAATTCCGGCACAGCGCCGCGCGGAGCGCGGATGAGACACACCTTAACAACACACAACAACCGCGCTGGCGGCCAGTTCGAGCGCCCGTCCGGCGCGCGGCGGGCTCGCGACACGTCATCTGCATGCGGAGTATCGCGCAGCGTGCAAAGCAGGGGGTCACGGCCCGCCCGGAGCGTCGAAAACGGTATGTACAGCACAGGCAACTAGCATGCACGACTGGCACCCAGCGGCAGCTGGTTGCGCTTCCATGGTTGGCCGCTAATGCCTAAGGTCTAAGTCCTAATCATTCGTCGCTAAGGCGTGCCTTCCGCTGGGTCGCTAAGGTCGTTCCGGTAGGCTGTTGTGTTTCAGCTGGTCAACTGTTGCCGCTGGACCCCAGGCAGCAGCCGAGGCGTGCTCGCTGCTACGCGCGCTACCTGCGCGTGCCCCGTGGGCGTCCGACGCCGGAGATTGCAGGGTGCAAGCCGCCCTGGGCTGCCGTATATAAAATATAAAGTGTCATCAGACCCATTTCAGCCGCGATATCGCCGCGACATCTGCAGTCGGCGTCGTTGTCGCGCTCGCAGGTGGTAGTCGCAAGTGTCAGCATATTTGTCGTGCCGCGGAAACTCCACCGACACGCTCAACGGCGGCGCCACGGCCCGCCAAACTGTGTGAAACCCACGTGTAACCCATCAACTTTTGCACTCTTCGCGTCGTAGCTCCGCGACATGACCGTCGGTGGACGCGGCGCGCCTGGAGATCACGTAAATCACCTCGGGTGCGCGCATGCCGCGCCCGCGGCGGCCGTGCGAGCCGCGAGCGCGCCGCAATCGCGCGCCAAAGTGGTGTGTAACCCATACAACCCACCTCTAATAAATTAAGACCACAGACCCATGGCTGTCGCAACGCTGGCGGACCTCGCTCTGGGCCGCGAGGGCCCCGGCAAGCTCGCGCTCCACCTCGACGGTTCCTCAAAAGGTGGACTGAAGTTGCACGGCCAGTGCTACACGTGGAACTACCTCGGGCGCGACGGCAAGCGCGCCGTGGAGTATGTGTACATGCCGGTCCAGCACGTCGCCGACGGCACCGCGGCGACCGCCGCAGACACCACAGCGCGCAACATTACGCTCCCGCTGACGTGGGCGTGGCGCACGCCCGCGTACTTCGCGCTCGGGCCGTCGAAGCTGCTGCGCATGTTCGACCTCCAGGACGAGGAGATGTTCGCCCGGGGGATCGACGAGACCCCAGAGGCGCACGAGGACCGCCTGCGGGCGGACGACCGTCTGTGCAATGAGTTCCTGGACCTTGCAATGCGCGCCATCGTCTCGACGCTGCACTATCAGGTGTCGGACCACGCCTCGGACGTCATGGCGTTCGAGAAGGCCATGAAGAACCTGGTCGGGGAGGATTACGTGGCGCAGCGGCTCGGGTGTTGGGACCACAAGATTGACAATGCTTTCAAGAAAACCGCGGCCGCATTCAAGGAGGCGTGGGATGTCATGGCGCGGACGGACGGCCTGAAAGATCTACCTCGCCCCGACGTCATGTACGCGAAGGGCGTCGACGGTCGCAAGATGGAGTGGGTCGGAAGTCATCAGCTGGGTTTGGAGTGCGAGATGATGTTCTCCGCGGAGGCCAAATTCGGTTTCCTGCGACAGAGCCTGCAACGCTCCGCGGCGATCGCCGAAGACGCGCTCAAGGAGGCCGGCGACCCCGACGCGAAGGCGCTGGGGAGCGGGAAGTTCATGATGGGGCAGTACGGCGTGGCCAGGTGCGCGCCGGTCGGCGCCGCGGTGCACGCGCCACGCACAGCCGCCGCTGGCCATCCCTCACCGTTGGAGCACGATTTCGCGCGCGCAGGTACCTCGCTGGCCAGGACAACCTCGGAAAGCTTTTGATGTGGAGGCACTTGATCCGCGCTGAGGAGCGCAGGATCAACGGACCGCTGCGCACGACCGACAAGAAGTACCATCATCGCCTCGCGAAGGTCGTGAACGCTCTGGAGCAGCCAGCGTACACGGCTGAGATGATCGCCGGCGTGGTGTTGTATGAAGTGTTTGCCGGCTCGTACTGGGGCGCGAAAGGGTGCGCGAACAAGAAGTCGTACGAGGACATGGTGAAGCACGGCAAGAAGTACCTCGCGGTGGCGGAGAACTTCACGGTGCAGGACGCGGCGGACACATTCAAGCGCCTGCAAGATGATGAACACAAGGACCTGAAAGCGCCGTGGTCGCTGTCGGATTCGCCGTCGGAGGCCGGCTGGGTGGGCTGTCGGCTGAGCAAGGACGAGAACGACGAGAACAAGCGCGTGAACATCTACCTGCGCACCGCGTGGCTCGCGTACAAGGATCTACCTGGGTTCGAACTTGGCGACGACAGCGCGTGGCACCAAGCCGTGCACTGCCTGCTCGTGAGCGCCGTGAGGAAGAGCGCCGAGGTCCTCCGTCGCTTCATGTACAAGCACGACGGCCACGTCGTCGACGCGCGTGCCTCCACGCACAACCTCGCGCCGCCTGACAACGCTTGCGTCGAGAGCATGTTCGGGCTCTTCGGCTGCACGCGCCGGGGCCGGAAGCAGGCGGGGCCGAAGCACCTGGCAGCACGCGTGTGTCTGCAGCAGCCGCGCGAGTTCCTGTTCCGCGGCGAGCGCGGCGAGCTGCTCCCAGCGGTCCGAGCAGCTGCAAAGAAGTGGGCGCGGGAGCAACCCAGCCGCAAGAAGGCCTACGTCGCCGCCGCGAAGGAAGCGGCGGCCACCGCGGCCGCGGTGGCGCACCACGAAGCGACGCGCGTGTTCGAGGACAAGGAGGTCGACCTCTACGACGTCCTGCGGCACATACACCTCGAGGGTGCTCGGGAAGGAACGGACGAGGACGGCTTCTACGCGCCGGCGGCCGACGCCCACGCCAAGAAGCAGGTGACGGTGGCGCACCTGAGGGAGATATTCGAGTGGTTCCGCGACTGCGGCGTGAGCCGCACCGTGGGCAAGAACAAGGCAGAGATGATGCGCAACTGCTGGGACCTGCTCTGCCGGGAGATCCCGCACACGGTGGACAGGCTGAGGCGGGGGGAGATTATTGTGCGTGTCCGGCGGATCCACAGGGCCAACCTGGTCGAGGACGCGGAGCGGCTGCTGCAGTATGAGATCATCCCTGGAGAGAACGCCGCGAACACGTCGGACGACGCCTCGGCCAGCGCTCCGGTCCCGACGTGGACGCCGGCAGCGCCACCGCGCATCGAGTTCTCGCAGCACAGCCCCGTCAGCAGCCAGGCCGCGGGGTTGCAGCAGAGGTACGACAATCAAGCTGCAGCGGTTGTTGCCGAGGCGGAGGAGCGGCGGAGGCAAAAGAAGCAGCGTCAGCAGGACGACGATGATGTGGAGCCCACGCCTGAGCAGCAGCTGCGCATGTGGCGGCGGCTTCACGCGCTCCACGGCGAGGGTGAAGATGAGTACGATGATGAGGACACGATGGGAGACCACGAGCCCTACCTGCCGGTCGGAGTGTAGCAGCCGACGGCGCGCGATGTGAGTACGTGTGTGCGCGCGCGTCGGGTCGCAGCGCCGCCGAGCCAGGGTCATCGCGGCCGCCCGAAGCATGTCAGTGGGGCTAAATGGCCTCTCGGTCCACAACATGCGCAACGGAGGTGCGTGTCTACAGCGGCTTGTCCTTAATAAATTCATATCGTTGTCATGAAGCGATGGAATGTGCGAGTGAGCGCCTCAGGGCTCGTCCAAGGGCAAGCGATTACATCGCTAGTGACCTGGTCACCTCCGTGCGCTCTATCCCTTGGGTCCGCACGCCAGCCTGCTGCAGGCGCGCAAAGAAGTCTAACTGCGTAGCCATTTCCGCCCGGAAATGGCTCACGGCGCGGCTCTGCCGATGCAGCAGCCCCACCTATGCCAGCGTGGTCGCGCAGCTCCTCAGGGGCGCGGTGGACGCTTGCCGCGCGAAATCCCGCGCCTATCGTGATAGATATTGCTTCTTGTGATGCGTTCCGCCACGCGCGTTTGCGGGTCGCAGCACACAGCGAGGCCTAGAGCCTTCCAAAGCTGCCCGTGGCGGCATGTGGCGGCGACCCACAGGTGCGGGCGCCCAGACGCCTTCATTATGCCCATGACTGGGACGTGGGCGCGTCAGAGTGACCCGCGCAGCATTGTGCGCTTCCCGGAAAACGGGGGATGGGCCAGTTGGACACCCCACCGTGGGGGACCTCAGCGCAGTCGGCTGACATATCGCGTCGAGCGCTGGGGCGGGCGCCGGAGACCTCTGCGGCGCCGCATCAGCCGGTAGCGCCGGATCCTGCAGCGACGCTCGAGCGCGCGAGTCCTACGGGGCCCACAGGTACTCACCACGTCGATCCGTTGCAACAAGCATCGCTGGCGCCACCCACAGGCGGGCCGTGGCGAGTGCGGGTCACATGCACTGTGCTACAGACGCACATGGTGGCATGTATTACACGAACACGGCGTGATGGACCGGCGGGAGCGTTTGATTGCGCGTCGGATGAGACGACGCACGAAATGTGGCGACACCCCCGACTACCGCGCACCGTGCCGACTGAGTGGCCGTGGATCGAGCGGGATCGGTTCACATGTGCAGGATGCCCTTGGGCCGAAACCCGCAGGCTTTTGTGCTGTGGATCGGATTGCTATCTCATCTGTGCGGGGCTGTGTGAACAGTTGCCCGAGCAGAGCCGGCTTCGCGCTTTGCGATCGCGTACTTTTGTGCATGAAGCAATTGCCGGGCCAGCAGCGGCGCGACGCTACGTGTACGCGCCGGCCATCGGTTGTCATGCAGCTGCAGGCGCCGAAGCGTGGTGTTCTTCGCCACCGACTCCGCGATCAGCTCCCTGTCTCGATGATTGAATTTACCACGGTCCAAAAGGTCAAGTGAAACGAGGGAGCGATGCCCTTCGAGCGCCTTTGCAACAACTGCCAGCCCGCTTGTGCTCACGGCGCTGCAATCGACGAGGAGTCTCCTGAGCGGACCACACGCAGTGTACTTCAGGACTTCCGCGATGTGCTTGGCGCCTTCGTCACCGACGATCAAGCCCGAGATGTCGAGGGTGTGCAGACGGGCTCGCGGCCGATCCCAAAAATGGTCCCTGGGTGCAGGCGGCCTGGGCCGGAACGCAGCTGCCAGCGCCTTCAAGCACCTGTCGTGATCGTCAAAGGCGCAGCTCATGCGCAAGGCCCGCAATGATCGGTTGTAGCGAAGCCCGTGCGAGATTTCGGCCATGCCGTGCGACGTCGCCGAAACATCAGCCCCACCCAGGTTGAGCTCGAGCAGCGTCTTGTTGCGTGTGAGAGCGTTGCCGATGGCGCTGACAGCAGCGTCGTCGATCTTGGCGTCCTCGATACGCAGCACGCGCAGCGCGGTGTTCTCCTGCAGTGCTGACGCCAGTGTGGGCACGTGTAAGTACGAACCAAGCTCGCTGTCCTCGCCGAGCCTCAGGGATAGCTCTCGCAGCGTCGATGCTTCGTTTCTGAGCGCTGCCGCCAGCGCCTGCGACACTGCCTGATCGGTTGTTTCGGGGATCTCCTCATCCTCATCCTCATCCTCATCAGGATCGCAGCTTGCGACGCCAAACTCGCACTCGAAGACCTCTAACGTGCTCCGCTCTAGCGCCGACATCAGCACGCACAGCTCGGAGCTCGTCCTGCCGGCGCGGCAGAAGAGCCGCAGCACTCGCAGCGCCTTGCTCCGCTGCAGCAGGCCCGCCACTTGCTCCCAGCCGGCCCTCGACTCCGCCTCCCGCGGATGAATAGCATCATGCAGCGAGAGGGCGTGGATATTCATCGCCTCCTGCCAGCGGTACGGGTGATCCCCGCCGTCGATCTCGACCGCCACCAGCCCAGCAGGCGGTGCGCGCTTGAGACAGTGGTCCTGGTGAAGCCCTACCTCGTACAGCGTCAGGTGCCGCAGGTGCGTGGCTCGCTCTAGGGCGTCCAGGAGGGCCCGTGTCCCGTCGCGGTCGAAAATCGTACCACTGAGCCGAAGAGTCGTCAAGGCGCTGCATTTTTGGACGAAGCTGGCGGCCGACCGACCCAGTTCCCCGTTTTGTGAACATCCGAACTCGAGGTCCAGATGTTGCAGAACCGACAGTCCGTGGATTGCACGCAGGAACGACGGGGCGAGCTGCTCGACGGACCGATCGCCAAACCCACACCAGGCCTTCAGCCTGCGCAGGTGCTCCCGCACCGCACGCGACGACAGGATCTGCTGTATCGACAGCGCCTCCATCATCCAGTTAGGCGATGCGCGCGCGTCGGGCACGTCCAGCCCCGTCACGCGCGCCCCCTCGTCCGCCTGCAGCGCCCACACAAGGCTGATCCACTTGCGAACCCACGCGCCCCGATCGTCTTCAACGTCAGGCAGATCCTCCAGCATCGTTTGTGTCGCCTGCAGCAGCAGCTCCGCGTCCGCCGCAGGCACCCTGACCCCACACAGCGTCAGCTCCCCTCGACACGGCGCGTCGGGCATCCGTCGCGCCAGGACGTGCAGCACGGGGTCGTCCGGGTGGACCGTCAGCACCGCCCGGCACCCGCGCAGCACCGCCTCGAGCACGCTCCATCGCGTCGCCGCCAGGCTGGCCTTGTCGGCGTCTGCGAGCAGGTCGAGGATGGAGGGCACCTCTTGCAAGACGCTGTCAAGCAGCTCGTTCCCGCGGCGGAGCCTCTGCACGAAGAAGAAAAGGTTGCCGTCACGCCGGTGCACAGAAAACGCAGAGCCCCTGCGCTTGCATGGCCAGCGACTGGCACTCGTGCAGCCCCCTCCAACGGCCGCGAGCACGGCAGCAAACGCGCTGACGCGACCACGGCTGCAATCTGAGAGGGTGACCCATACCGTGCTGCGCGCGCTCATCGTCCCGCCTCGCCGACGCGTCGCACACCCTCGCTGAAAGCCGCTGCTGCGGCAACGCGCAAGCCCACCCCGGCCCTGTAGAACCCGAGCTCGCGTGCCTCGCGGATCGAGTCACCGGCTACACAGTTCTGTATGATGATTCACGTGCGCCTTCGGCGTCCGGCTCTCAAGTCACGCACGACGGCTCGAGGGGTCCCAGGGCGGGATCAACCACCCTGGCTCTGCGCGGCACGGGTGGGACGAAAGCGCTTCAGCGAGCGCTGTGGACGATCGTGCAGCACCAAACTTCCGTGTGAAACGCCGTCCTCGCGCCGGGGATGGGCCACGTGCCAGGCAAGCCGACTGCAATGTGGGCTGCGCACCCGTCCAGAACACGCTGCTCCCGGGTCACGACGCCTGTCACTTTCGACCATCGCGACGAGACTGCGTCAAGTGGCACACCGCGTGCTCTGCGTCGCGCATGCAGCCGTTGCGCGTCCCAGATGCCCGGGGGGGGGGGACAAGGTGGTGTGAGGACCGAGTCGGGCGCGCCAACGGGTGCCGACGTCGGCGGGCGTCCGCGCCTGGTTTGAGCGCGCGTCGAGCGCGTGGCGCATGTCGTGTGCGACCTGCCCTTGCTGCGCCGACTCGGCTGTGGTTGTAGCAGCAGGGCATCTTGCTGTGCCGCGGACGGCGGGGATGCCTGGACGGAGCTCGCGTGGGTGCTGCAGAGTGACCTGTAGGCGCACGTCGCCGTCGAACTGGTGCTGCCCGGGCCACACGCGCCCAGCCACGTCCATCTTGGTCACGAGCCTGAGCTCGCACGGGCGTCCACGAACATAAAGACGCGACGCCGCACCGCAGGACCACACGTCCCGACGAGCTGTTGAGCCCGTCAGCGTCGTCCACCGACACATTCTCACACAGCGTGGTCGTCGCAGGAAGAACCAGGAGCGTCGCCTCACAACAGCGGTGAACGAGACGAACGACGTCGGCGCCCTGCTCCGGTGGCACAGCACGGCCACGTCATCGTCACCGGAATATCGCGACGGTGCACCCGCCCGCCGACTGCGGGTCGGCCTCTGTGCGCTCCACAGCGCGGTGCTTCTTCAGGGCCTCCTGCACCGCCTTCTTCACCGCGCCCGAGCCGTGCCCGTGGATGACGTACAGCGCCGCGCCGCTCTGCCGTCCGCGCCCGAGCGCCAGGTCGAGCTCGTCCAGCGCCTCCGCGACACGCTTCCCGCGCAGGTCCAGCGTGTTCTGTGACGTCTGCGCAACAGAGGGCGGCCGGACAGGACAAGGTCGCCGCCCGCGTCGCCAGCGCAGTCAAGGCAGCACGCCAGCACGGATGAAGCCCAGCGTGCTCCGCACCTGCATCATGAGCCCACCCCCCCCGGTGCTCTTTCCCCCGCCCGCCGACGAGGACCCCGAGCCCCCGTACCGCTTCATCTTCGAGGCCTTGACCTTGCGCGGCTGCAGGTCCCCCAGGCCGTCCAGCGGCGCCATGTCCGCCACGCGCGCCTCCACGACCATCATGCCCGCGCGCACCGTGTACGTCCCGCCGCCGTCGCGCGACAGCACCTCGCCGATCGACCCGCCCATGTTGACCAGCGACACCTTCATGCCCACGGTCGGCGCCCACGCGTCCTCGTCGTCCGCCACATCCTCCAGCTCCGACTCCCCCCCGCCAGCCTCGGCGGCCCACCGCGCCTGCAGCTCCGAGATGGCGACCTCCGCGTCCTCCAGGGACAGCTCGCCCTCCCGCACCGCATCGACGATCCACTGCAGTCAGCACGGCGCAGGCGAGTGAGCACGTGCGCGCGTGGTGCACCGCGTGTTGTTGTGCAGCGAGGCGCTGTGCTGCGCGCGCACCTGCAGCTCGCCGCGGTCCTCGTCCATGCTCGACTGCAGCTGCGACGCCTGGTTCTGGCTCGTCTCCAGCCGCTGCTGCGCGGCCGCCTCCTCCGACCGCAGGCGCGCGATGTCGCCGTCCAGGGTGGCCACCGCCGCCTGCAGCGCCTGCCGCTCGGCCTCTCCCGACTCGAGCTGCTCCTTCAGCGACTGCTCCATGCCAGCCTGGTTGCGCCTGTCGTCGTGCAGCAGCGACGCGGGGTTGTCCACGAGCTCGCGCGCCTCGGCGATCACCGTGGAGTCGAAGCCCAGCGTCTTGGCAATGTTGAGCGCGTTCGACGCACCTGCGCGGCACCGAACGTCGCCAAACACACCGGTCAACGCGCCACCACAAGGGCACCGATCACGGGGCTCGCCGTCGCGCGCAGCCGCGGCGCACCTGTCTCGCCCCACATCATGCGGTAGGTGGGGCGCAGCGTCTCCACGTCGAACTCCACCGACGCGTTGACGAACTCCGGCTCGGTCGTCGCGAGGTCCTTGATCTCCGCGTGGTGCGTCGTCGCGACCGTCAGCGCGGCGCGGTCCCTCAGGGCCTCCAGGACGGACGCGGCCAGCGCGGAGCCCTCCACGGGGTCGGTGCCGCTGCCCACCTCGTCCAGGAGGGCCAGCGAGCTGTCCGTGACGTGGGCGAGCACGCGGGCGAGCCTGCATGCAGCCACATCGATAGTCTTGCGCGGTCAGGTCGGACAGCACGAGACCGATTGCGTCGTGGATGTTGCTCAGAGGGCGATCAATATGGGTGCGCACCGTTTCACGTGCCCCGAGAACGTCGACAGGGACTGCTGCAGCGACTGGCTGTCGCCGATGTCGACCAGCACGCGGTCGAACCACGCGATGCGCGGCGGCTCGCCGTCCCCGCTGCTCGCATCCGTGGGCAGGAACAGGCCCGCCTTGGCCATGAGGGCGCACACGCCGAGGGTCTTCAGCGCGGCCGTCTTGCCGCCGGTGTTCGGGCCCGTGACCGCGACGACCTTGGTTCCGGCAGGCACGGTCAGCGCGACGGGCCGCGGCATCTTGCTCGGGTCGCGGACGTGGCCTCCGCCAGCGGCTCCCGCAGCGGGGTCGGGCCTGGCCACGTCCACGTCCTGGTCGAGGCCGCCCTGCCCTAGGAAGTCCGTGTTGAAGTCCTGCACGTCGCGACGGGGTCGCGCGAGGCGGTCACGTGTTGAGTCTGCGCGCACACAAGAGAGGCATCCGAGCAGAGCAGTGCTTCCACCGCGGGTCGAGGCACGGCTCGCACCATGATGAGCTGCGGCGGGGCCTGTGGGAGTGCGTCGAGTGCCGGCTCGAGCAGCAGGGGGTGGTACACAGCGGGAACGTGCACCGCTGGCCGTCCCTCCCCGCTGTCGTCCTCGACCAGCTCTGGACACTGGCCCCCGATCCACGCGGCGTGCCTGGCGCGCGCGCCTGCGGACGGGAGGTGGTTCGACGTGAGCTCTCAGGCCGGCGCAAGGAGCGCGTGCACGTCGGGGCCACGGCGCGGTGGTCGTCGGTGGACACGCAGACCAACACGTACATGCGATGTCGAAGTTGGTGAGCAGGTCCATGTACTTCGCAGCGTCGTCGCCGCACTCCGCGAGCAGCTCGGACAGGTACGTGAGGATCCTGTGCTCCTCTTCGCGCTCGAGCGCCTCCAGCTCCGTCTCTGCGAGGCGCATGACCCGGGACGGCATGGTCGCGCGTCCAGCGGGGGGGAGTCGGGGAGGTCGGTCGCACAGAAACATGGAGCGTGCGCCTCACCTTCGTTGTTCATGTCGACAACGTCGCCGGGCTCGACGAAGAGCGTCGCGCCCGACCCCGACTGCCCCAGCACCACCGACCCAGGGCACACGTCGCCCTGCCGCCCGGCGCGGACGGGCACGCACAGCCGGTCGCGGCGGATCACCACCTGCACGTAGACGGAGGAGGGCGTCGCGTTGCACCGTGACGTGCTCCCGCGCCCCGCCAGGGCAGCACCCCTGCGCGCATTTCAAGCTCACCTGCGCGCGCTCCGACACGCCGCGGCGGTGCAGCTCCTGTGCCCACGCGTCCATGGCGGCGCGCAGCTTCTGCGAGTTCGCGGCCCGGTCCGCCCGGATGATCGCCAGCCCCTCGCTCGCGTCGCTCTTCAACATCCCCCCCCCGACGCAGCGCTCCGTCTCCTCCAGGAACCGCCGCACCGCCCCCGACGGCTCCCCGACGCCCACCGCGGCCAGCATCCTCCGCACGGACGGGTACCGCCCCTCGCCGTCCTCCGCGGCCCCCACGCACCGCAGCACCTCCTGCGCCGCGGCCAGCGTCCACATCACGCCGCGGAGCTGCAGCGGGGACAGCGGCGCCGCGCCCTTCCGCGCCGCCGCGATCGCCGGAAGGATGTCGTACACCTTGTGGAGCGACAGGCTGTGCTCCGCGAGCAGCGCGCGCGCCTCCGCCGTCTCCCGCAGCAGCGCGCGGCTCTCCGCCAGCGACCCGCCCAGCGGCAGCCCGCCGCGCAGGAGGCGGAGGAACGCGAGCGGCGTGCGCGCGAAGAACGCGACCTGCCGCGACACCAGGTTCCACTCCAGCAGCTCCAGCCCCTCCTCGACCGCGACCTCCTCGGGCGACTTGCGCGGCTCCTCGGGCAACACACGCGCCCCGCCCTCCTGCGCCGCCGCCTCGTTCTCCGACAGCTCGCGGCTGATGTCGCCCGCGTCGTCCACGCCGACCGCCGCGTTTTCGTCCTCCACTACCTCGCTGCGCGCCTCCACGGCGTCCTCGCGCTGACCGGCGCCACTCCGCTGCTCGCCCCGCCCGCCGCGCCGCTCCCGCGGGCCCTGCTTCGCCCCCCTGCACGCCATTTCGAAGACAAGATCCACGTCAGCCTCGTGCGTCTGTCGAACGAGGTCGGCTGTTCCTCCCCGGGCGGCCGCGGGGAGGCGCAATCGTGCGGCTGCAAGAGCAGGCCACGCACGGCTCGCTGCAGCTCCCACCTGCCGCCGCGAGCCTTTTCGCTGCGCGCGGTGCCCGCCTGGCCACCATCCTCGTCCGGTGCGCGGCTCTTCCTGCCGCCATCGCGCCCACGCCCCCTACCGCGCCCCCTCCCACCCGCTCGGCCGCGCCCGCCACTGCTCGACCTCCGGCGCCCTCCGCCCCGCCCCTGCCCCCTCCCTCTCCCCCCCGATGCCTTCCCCTCACTAACAGCACCGCTCTCGCCCGCCGCAACGACGTGCAACGGGCGCGCACACCGCGTGCGGTCGCGGAACAAATCCCTGCCAAGCAGGTGCTGGCAGCGGGGGCGGGGCGCAGGAATCGCGGCGCCCACGCAACCGTGTGTGCGGATCCCCTGTCGACTCACGACGCCGCTCTGGGCGCCGCACGTCGCGGATGCCATGAGAGAGCGACCCGCGTGCTGCAAGCCCATGCAACGCCAGCACACGCTGGGTGCCGTTGGTGCGTGGTGTCACGCGCGCGCGCACAGCCAGCCAGTCGACCTGTGCCCTGTCCTGCGGCTCCGGGGTCCAATGAAGTCAGGCAGGTCGTCACTCGGAGCTCGTCCAGATGACAGCACGACAGTATAACTCCCCCCTCCCCAGTACGGCGCGGCGTGCAACGTCTCCGGGCAGCGCTAGACGCACACGGCGGGCGACGGGGGAGGCGTCCGCCGAGCGCGGGTCGCGATGCGACTGCAGGCACGTCCCACGTGACAGTGACGCAATGATCAACTCACACGCGAGCAACCCTGGGCAAGCTGCTCCCGGACCGGGCGGGGCACGACAGCTCCGTTCCTCTAGACGTACAGCGTGTCGGGGTCCGTTGTGAGCTCCGACGGGTCGACAGTCGCCCTGCACCACCACCAGGCACCAACACGAGCGGTTCGCACGCATCCCCGCCAACGCGCGTCTCGACGCCGCCGGAATGAGCGGCGCTGCATAGGCGCGCCGGCGGTCGGGCCGATGCGTGCCGGGATGCATGGGGCGGGGACTTACGAGAACCCAAAGTAGTTGATCATCTCCGGCTTGTCCTCGTTCGCGTACTTGGCGACGAGCGCGTTGATGCTCTCCTGCGAACGCACGTGCATGCAGGGCGGGGCGGGGTGAGGCGGCGGCGCTTGTGATGGACCGCGGGGGCGGCGCGTGGCGTGGGGGGTGTGGGGCGCGCACCGAGTCGATGTCGAGGCCGAGGGCGACGTTCAGGGTCTGCTCGAACTGCTTCGCGGTCACGTGTCCGACGAGGCAGGGCGAGTTCTTGTTGCGTGCGAAGTCGTCGAAGAACGGCTTGACGGGCACCCCCCGCCTCGCACACTGCAGCAGCAGGGGGTGGCGGACACACGGCAGTGAGCGGGCGCGTCGCTGTCTCGCAGCTGTGAGCACGCGTGCAGTGCGCCGAGGAGCGTCTCCTGCTGCGGCGGCCCAACGGCGCCTCCTCCTGCTGCGGGGTGGTGGCGTACCTTGCTCTTGACGTACTCCAGGCTCTTCTCTACGAGCGCCTCCTGCTCAGGCGTCAGCTCCCTGCGAGCAGGCGGGTGGCGCGGCGCGCGGCGTTCTGTGTCTGTCGAGGCCCAGCGTGCGCAACAACAACGCCAGGTCAAGCAGCGTTCGGCGCGGGCGCGGGGCGCACTTGGACGACTTCTGGTAGCGCGTCTTGTCGAGCAGCTCCACGGGCTCCGGGGGCACCTCCGCGAGCGGGTCCTTCTGCGGGGCGGGGATGGCGCAATGCCAAGACATGGTGAACGCACACAAGCGCCGGCCTCGGGCGCTGTCGGTGCCTCGCGCGGTGCGGACGGGGGACGGAGCGCATCGATCACCGATGTAGGTCGGCGTGCGCGGCCGTGGATGGCACAGAGCGGGCCCGCGGCACCGCGGGAGGGGCATGCACTGATGGCGCACCTCCAGGCCGGGCATCGTGAACACCAGGTTCACCCGCGCGCAGAAATCCGACCACGACACCTTGCCTGTGGAGCAAAGAAGCAGGGCCGGCGTGAGCATCAGGGCGTCGCGGGCTCGTGCCGGCGCGGGGGCGGCAACATGGGGCGGGTGCCAGCCCTGCTCACCTTCCTCGTTCAGGAACGGGCCTGGAAGCGCCAGGAAGAGGTGCATGGGCAGGTGCCGGTCGATCCCCGCCGAGGAGAGGGACCGCAGGAACTGCGCCTCCGACACCAGGCCACTGCACGAGCGAGGGCACGGGCGTCAGCGGCATGTGAGCAGAGCGGCTCCGGGACCGCGTCAGCGGGGCGCGTGGACACCCGCCGCTCCGACGTGACGCGTCTCGCCGCACGCGAGACGCCTCTCGCGCGGTCCGGACGCGCAGCAGCCGCGGGGCAGCGCGGCGCGGGGGCCCGAGCAGGCCCGGCTGCGCCCAGCCTCGCCCCCGCTCACGCGCCCCCGCGCCCGCGCGCGCGGGCGCGCGCGGCGCCGGACGACGCCGTCGCGCACGCCCCCCGCCGCGGACGCCGCACGCGGCGCACGAGGGCGCGGCGGGCGCGTCGCCCCCGCCCGCCGGAATATCTGCCAGACGTTGCGCGCGGCGGACGCGGCGCTGCGGACCGCCCGCCCGCCCGCCGGCGCCGCGGGGTCCCCACGGCCGCCACCTCGGCGGTGCGCGGGCGCGCGTCCGCTCGCGCCGCCTCGCGGTCGGCCGCGCCGTGGCTTGCCTGCGGAGGGGGTCGAAGTCCTTGAAGAAGTCCTGGATGCGGATACGGGTCTTGTAGACGAGCGCCATGCACTTCTTCATGGCCTCCTGCTGGAGAGGCTCCCAGGCCGTGTCCAGCAGCTGGGTGAGGCCCAGCCCCGAAGTGTTCATCGCGCCTGCCCAGCTGCCACCAGGTCGTTCGGCTGCTCCCGCCGCGAGAGGTCAGACTGCGAGGATCCGTGCGCAACTCGCTGCTACGGAAATCGAATGCCCGCGGGATCTGCCCCCGGACGCGCGCGGCGCGCACCAACGGCGCGGGTTCGGGCGCTCCAGTGGCAGCCAGCGCTCACGACCCCACCCCGCCCCCGGGACCGCCGCCATAAAGCGCTCTTTCGAACTTGCTCGCGAGCACGTCACCGTGCTCGGCGTTCGCGCGACCCCGCGGCGCTGCCAGGTTGCGTCCTGCTCCGCGGAATTCCCGCCGGCATGTGCTGCTGGCGCGTCACACACGTGCCACGGTCCGGGACGCGCCACACGTCCGGCGGAGCGAGCGGGCCGCCACCCCCGCGACACGGGCACATGCGGGAAGCAGGGCTGCGCGCCACGCAACGTCCTCCGCACGCCGCCTCCGCAGCGCCACTCACACAGCAGGCACAGCCAACACGAGCGCACAGGGGAGACGCGAGCACCGCCGACCGAGCGAGGCGCCGGGTGTAACGGGCACGCGCGTCGCGTCGCAGCGTCGTCACAGCCCCTCCCACCGCGCGCGCTACCCCGGCGTGGCGATGGTGTCCGGGCGCCGCTGCTGCGGGCTGCCGGTGCCGCCCATCCCGGCGGTGTTCCGCGCGTCGAGCGTGCTGCCCACCCCCGCGGCGCCAGCCATGGTGTCCTTCCGGTTGACTAGCGTGCCCTTGTCGCGCAGCTTCCCCGCGCGGGTCATGTACGACCCCACGTGCGCCGCGACCTCGAACTGCGACGCCTCCGGGTTGAACTCGGGCGTCTCCACGAAGGCGAGGAAGAGCGACGTGATGCGGCGGCGCAGGCCCTCGAGCGCGGGCACGGAGCGCCCGCGGTTGAGCAGGTCGGCCTCGCGGTCGATGAGGTCGGAGATCTCGCGCGTGAGGCCGCAGTCGAACTCCTTGACCGTGTACTTGACGTGCAGGAGCACGTCGAGGCGCTCCTCCGTCGACACCCCGGGCAGGTTGAGCCCCTGGTACAGGTGCATCAGCTCGCGCGCGCGGATCGTGAAGGGCGTGTGCACCTCCACGTTGTCGCCGTTCTGCGCCTGCCAGCGCTTCGGGGCGGCCATGGTGCGCAGCGCGTGGTCCACGCGGCGCTCGCGGTTCACCTCGGCGGCCACCAGGCGCAGGCGGTCGACCGTCTGCAGCAGCTTCGTCTCCTTGTACAGCACGCGCTCGAGCTGCTCGTGCTGCTCCTCGTGCTCCAGGTCCGCGTGCTTGATGTGCCGCGTCTGGTGCATCCGCCACGCCTCCAGCTCCGACTGCAGCAAACTGAAGTCCTCCGCCGTCCGCGGCTGCACGCGCCGCCGGATCTCCCGCTGCCGCCTGCGCGAAACGAACAAACGCACGACGCGCGCCACGCCCCTCAGGAACGGCACCGAAGGCGCGCAGGGCCTCCCGCAGCAGCACTGTCCGCCACCGCACGGGCAAACACGCACACGCGCACGCGCAACCAGCACGGACACACACGCGCACACGCACCTCTCCTCCTCCTGCTGCGCGAGCTTCTCGGCCTCGATGCGCTGGATGCGCGCGGCCTCGTCCCGCTTGTGGCGCTCCGCGGCGGCCCGCTTCCGCCCCAGGTGCCCGCGCCAGAACCGCTGGATGACCAGCGCCTTCTCCTTCTTCACCTCCATCAGCTCCGCGGCGGTCTGGTACGGCTGCCCGTCGCGCCAGGGCCGCGGGACCATGATCACGTCGCGCGCGCCGTCCACGTACACGTCCGGGCGCGCCATCTGCGTCCCGTGCTCGCGCGTGGTCTGCCCGCGCCCGCGCGTCCGCGTCTCCTTGGTCTGCGTCTCGCGCGTGAGCTTGCGGTCCGCCTCCGTCCACTTCGCCACGCGCCGCGTCTGCGCCGACGCGTGGTGGTACACCGCCCCCGTCTTCTTGTGCCGGTACCCGCCCAAGTACTTGCGCCGCTCCTGCTCCCGCCAGTCCATCACCACGCGGATCGTGCGCCCGTGCGCCACCACCGCGCCGTCCTCGCCGCGCGCGGGCGCCATCTCTACCTCGATCACCTGCAAACACCGGCCAGCCGCGAAACACCGCGTCGCGCCCACAACCACACACGCACACACACTCGTGCGGGGGCGTCGCGGGCTAGCGTGGCGTGGCGTGGCGTGGCGTGGCGCGGCGCGGCGGGCGTGGCGCGTGGGCTCACCTCGACGCCGGCGATGCGTCCGACGGCGGGGTGCGCCTCGGGGATGCGCGTCTGCCGCAGGTGGAGCTCGAACTCCACGCCGTCCCCCGCGGCGACGCCCACCTCGGAGATCGAGTCGTCGTGGTGCACGATCAGGTTGCCGTACTTGACCACGATGTCCTCCCAGTGCAGGTCGAACTCCTCCGCGAACTTCACCGCGATGTCCTTGCCCGTGCTGCGCGACGTGAGCTCCAGCAGCGCCTCCAGGCCCCGCTGCGGCGCCGTGCACATCGCCATCACCTGCCCGCCGCCCTCCTCGCCGTCCTCCTCCTCCTCCTGCGACGCCACGCTCACCATCGGCCGCTCGAACGCGAGCTCGTCGTCCCCCCCGGCCTCCTCTGCCGGGCTCGCCCCGCCGTCCTCCGCGGGCGCGTCAGCCCCGCCCGCCGCGTCGCCCGCCGCGGGCTCGTCCCCCTGGTCCACGGCGTCGTCCGCCGCGGGCTCGTCCGTCTGGTCCGCCGCGTCGGCCGCCTCGGGCTCCGCATCCTCCGCACCGTCGCCTGCCTCGGGCTCTGCGGCCGCCTCGGGCTCCTCCGGCGCGTCCTGCGGGGGGCGGGCGGACGGAGCAGGGGCGGAGTGGGCCGCTGGGAGGGCGTTCGGCGCGCCTGTGTCCAGCGCGGGGCCGTGCGCGTCGCCCCCACGGACACAGGACCCACGTTTCGCTCCGGGGCGCCCCGCGCGCGCGGCGGGGGCTCGCACGCGCGTTTCTGGCGAGCGCGGCACAGCTGGCCGCCGGAGCTCGGGGTCCGCGGCGGGCACGGGCGTCCTCGCGCCCCCCCGCGCGCGTGCGGGCGCTGCATCTGTGCCTACCTGCGCGGGTGTGTCAACGGGCGCCTCCTCGTCCTGCGCGGGGGGCGCCTCCTCCGCGGGCGCGTCCGCGGGCGCCTCCTCTCCACCCGCGGGCTCGTCGCCGCCCTCGGGCGCCGGCTCGGCCGCCTCGTCCTCCGCGGCGGCCTCGGCAACAGGCTCAGCGGGCTGTTCCTCCGCCTGCTGCTCCTCGGGGGCAGGAGCCGGCTGTTCGGCGTCGGACATGACGAACACGTCCCTATGTGCGGTCCCGGCCCGGTGAACTAGAGCCCCTGCGGGCGCAGCGTCCGCTGTCCAAGCGCAGTGCCTGCCAGTCGATGCCAGGTCTCGTGTACAGTCCGCCTCTCCAGGCTGGGACGCGCGAGGCGATCCGCTGCTGTCCGAATGCCCTTTTCTAATGGAACGAAACGCATGACCGAGGGCGACGGCGCGCTGCGGCATTGTGCCTGCGCGGGAGGGCCCTGGTTCGGAGACGGTCAGTCTGGCGCCCGCTCTCTGTCACATCGCCCCCGCGCCCCGCCTCCGCGCGTCACACGCACGCTGTACCTGTCTGCCGAACGCCTCCCGCAGCTGAGCGCAGTGTTCATAGCGTCCCTGTGCGGCACGAGCCCCCCGCAGAGCAGCGCACCGCTTGCTCCGGAAGCGGCCGTCTCGAGGCCTCCAGAGCAGGGCCCCGGGGCACCGTCGATCCCACCTAGTTCCCAGCGTCCATCCCCCGCCCAAGTGCCTCGCGTTATCGCGACCTCGGCGCGGGCGCAGAGCGCGTGGTGCTACGGAGGTCGCTTCGGGTCCGCTGGTCCGTCCGGAGATCGAGGAGGACGCCCTCGCAGCCCAGGCAGCCGTTCCGCACGGCGGTCGCACAGAGCTGCAGCGAGAGAGGTCGCTAGCGTAGTCCGTCATGGGAGACTCGGCGGTGAGCAACCCACGGCAGCGTCTCGCTTGCTGCCCCGGGCCGGGCCGCGCGCGATACCCGCGGCCTGCATCGCCATCGCACCGCTCGCGACAGCGATCTTGCTTTCGCGGCGCGGGCCCGCGCGCCTGCGTCCGTCAGGGCGCGCTTCGCTGCGCGCTGGTTGCCGAAAGCACACCCGGGCCCGCCCGCCGCGTGTGCGCCGCGTCTCGCGCTCCCGTGCAACGCGATCCCCGCAAGCCAGATCCACGGTGCAACCGTCGCGGCACGTCCTCCCCGCTTCGGCGC
This sequence comes from Pedinophyceae sp. YPF-701, assembly GCA_916048055.1. Lineage (NCBI taxonomy): Eukaryota > Viridiplantae > Chlorophyta > Pedinophyceae > Pedinophyceae sp. YPF-701. The sequence goes on along the minus strand of CAJZHL010000010.1, from coordinate 1,499,543 downwards.
CTCCCCGACCCTGGGGGCCCGCTCGGCTGCCAACCTCCCTCGCGCCTGGCGCCAGCGCGCCGGCTGACCGCGAACCGACCGCGTCCCGGGCCACGCGGCGCCAGCTCGCTCTCACGCCGCCCACACCCGCACCCCGCGCGCGCAAGAACGCGCGCGCCCCCAGGCCCACACGAGCACCCCGCGCCCGCGCCCCCGGTCGCAGTACTCCTTCTCCCTCACGACCTTTAGTCCCAGCGGCAAGCTCGGCCAGATCGAGCACGCGCTGGCGGCGGTGAACGGCGGCGCGACGTCGCTGGGCATCCGCGCGCGCGGCGGCGTGGTGATTGCGACGGAGAAGAAGCTGCCGTCGCCGCTGGTGGACGAGGGCACGGTGGAGAAGATCTCCGTGCTGTCGCCGAACATCGGCGTCGCGTACAGCGGCATGGGCCCCGACGCGCGCGTGCTGGTGCGCAAGTCGCGCAAGTCGGCCGCGGTCTACCACCGCACGTACAACGAGGACATCCCCGTCGCGCAGCTGGTGCGCGAGACGGCCGCGGTGATGCAGGAATTCACGCAGCAGGGCGGCGTCCGTCCGTTCGGCGTGAGTCTCCTGCTCGCGGGGTACGACGACCACGGGAGCCAGCTGTACCAGATCGACCCGTCGGGGGCGTACTTCGCGTGGAAGGCGAGCGCGATCGGGAAGAACATGGTGAACGCCAAGGCCTTCCTCGAGAAGCGGTACAGCGACGACGTGGAGCTCGAGGACGCCATCCACACGGCGCTGCTGACGCTCAAGGAGGGGTTCGAGGGGGAGCTCACGGGGCACAACGTCGAGGTCGGCGTGGTCGGCGAGGACCGGAAGTTCCGCGTCCTCACGCCCGCCGAGGTCTCCGACTACCTCCGCGAGGTCGAGTGACCGCACCGCAGGCACTGACTGTGACCAACAGCGCCAACAGTGCCCGCGTGCTCACGCGCGCGCCGTGCGCGATGCGCGCCCCTCGGTCACTTGCGGCTCACAGGGGCGGCGCCCGCGGGCGCTGCGTGTATCCGTGCGCGCGCGCGTCGCAGCAGCAGCAGTAGTGGCGCGAGGTGGTCGCTAGGTGGCGCGCGTCGGGGGCGCGCTCGGCTGCGCGGGCGCGCTCAGTTGTAGGGCCAGAGCTTCTGGTCCCAGAGGCGCGGCGCGCCGGTGGGGGGCCGCGTGGAGGGCACGTCGGGCTTGGGCGCGGGCTGCGGGATCACGGGGTCGGGCAGCTTGGGGCCCGCGGTGGTGGGGACGGGCGCCTGGTGGCCGAGCCAGTGCTCGGAGTGCAGGCCCTTGGCGAGGCGCGGGAGGTTCTTCGGGAGCACGGTGTGCCCCTCGCCCATGTCCTCGCCGACGCTCATGATCTCCAGGAACTCGTCGAAGCCGGCCTTCCCGCCCTCGATGCCGAAGAAGTCGTAGATGATGAAGATGTCCTGCGTGTCGAGCGGCATGCCGACCGCCTTGCTGAGCTCGCGGAACTCGCGCACGCTGATCTTGCCGTCGTGGTTGGCGTCAAACTCGCTGAACAGCTGCTCCATGAGCGCCAGGCGCGCGTCCTTGTTGTGCACGAACTCCTCCATCAGGTCCTCCGTCTCCAGCGCCGCCGCCCCCGCCGCGAGCGAGCCCCGCGCGGACGCCATCGCCGCCCGCCGCGACGCCTTGGCCAGCGTGGCCAGCATCTTGGCCAGGTTCGGCAGCCCCATCGGCTGCACCTCCGTCACCATGTCCTCCAGCCGGTCCAGCTTCGCCTTCGCGACCGTCGGGTCCTGCGGGGCGCGGCGGGCGCGCGGGCCGCGGTGGGCGCGCGGCCGACCAACCACCGGCGGCGGCGGCGGTTGCAGCGGGGCGGGGGCGAGCGCGTGCGCGTCGCGAAAGCCGCGCGGCGCACCTCGGCGTCGAGCTGGCGGATCTCCGCGTCGAGGTGGTTGTATCCGATCCAGCACGTGTCGGCCTCCTCGTTCGCGGGCAGCGAGGCGCAGAAGTCCGACAGGTCCTCCTTGGCGTGCCGCAGCGACTCGTGGTCGACGACCTTGCTGCGTTGCGGGCGGGCGGGCGGGCGCGCTGAGGAGCGCAGCAGGCGAACACGACGGCGCGCGCGGGGAACGCGGCGCGGGAGGGCCCGCGGCGCGCGGGTCGTTGCCTGGCCAGCGAGGGGCCTTCCAGGCGGCCCGGGCCGGTCGACGCAGCCCGCGCGGCGCGTCACAACGGCGTCGAACGCACGACGTGGACCGGAAGTGGCCCGGACGTGCGCGAACCGGGCGCGCTGCGGCCGGGAAGGCCCCCGCGCGAACACCGTGCCGGCACACCGCCAGCCTGGCGGCCGCCGCGCGCCCCCGCGCAGAGCCGCTCCGGGCGCAAGATTCCGCGCGGCGCGGCGCCTCGCACGGACGGAGGCGCGCGCCCGCCCCGGCGCGGCCCCGCGCGCCGCACGCCGCGGTCCCGCGCGTGGCGCTGGCGTGGCGGTTGAGGGCCTCACCTTCCCCGCACCGACGCCTTCCTCCTGCGCGTCGAGCGCTCCCCAGCGAAGAACTCCCTGATCCGGTCGGTCGCCTGTCCATCGCGGTACAGCTCGAACAGCTGGCGGTCCACGTCGGAGCCCGACTCGGAGCCCGGCTCGTAGGCCGCCCGCGTGGCCACCGGCCGGCGGCAGCGCCCCGCGGCCGGGTGGGCGCGCGGGGGCGCGCGGCGCACGCGACGGTGCCGTCGAGGTGGGCCTCGCGGCGGCCGCGCGGTCGGGCCGCGGGCACGCGGGGCGCGCGCAGGGCGGAGGGAGCCCTGCATGGCCATGGTGGGGCGCAGCGGGGCGACGGGGCGCGCGGAACGGAGCTGGACGGTCGAGCCGCGTGTGCCGGTGCGCAGGGTGGCGCGCCCGCGACGCCCCGCCGGGCCGATGGGGCCGCGGACGCGCGCGGCGGGGCGGAGAGAGACCGCGTCAGGTCCGCGTGCGACTGGCGCGCGTGGGCCGCCGGGACGCAGAGCGGGCCGCTCTGGGGCGCCGCGCCGCGCGGGTGCCGCAGACGGCGTGCCTCCTGGGTCCGCGGAAGCGTGTTTCGCGCGACGCAGCGGCCGCACGGGAGCGGGTGGGATCCAGGGCGAGGGGGATGCGCTGGCGGTGCGCGTAGGACCTGTCCGACGGCGAGGTGCGCCCGGACGCACGAGGGCGAGCAGAGCCCGCGTTTCGGCCGTCCGTCGATCGCAACCGTGGCGTGGGCACGTCGCGAAGCGTCGCCTGCCCCCGCCCCGGAGTGCACGCGCCGCTGCGCCGGACCGGGCGCGCCCCCCGCTCCAACTGACTCCCACGCCGACGATTGAGGGCGGAGCTGTCCCGTCCGCTGACCTGCGCCGCGCGCGTTCCCCACCGCAGGGCGCCCCTTTGGACCCCGGCAGCCTGGGAATCCCGCGGCGCGAGTGGCACCCGCGCGGACGCGTGCGGCGCGCAGGACGGCCGGCGCGATGCACCCTCTCTGTCCGTCGCACTCTGCGTCCGCGCGCGGCTGCGTGTCGGCGGCGCGGACGCCACCACCAGCGCACCTGCACCACCACACGGCCAGCGTACCCGCCACCTGGCGCCTCCGCAAGCTCGTTCAGCCGCCGCAGCGGCATGTCTGGAAGTCGAGGGGCCCGGCGCAGGGCACGCCGCGGCCGCCCCGCCCGGCCGCGTCCACCAGTCCGGACCCCCCTCCTGACGCGCTGCGCCAGCGCGCAGCGTCCCCGCAGGGCGCCCGCAGGGGCGGGCCCGGGCGCGGGGGCCCGCAGCGGGCGGTCCGGGTCGGTCGCGCGCGGGGCGCGGCTCCCGGCTGCGCACGCGGGACCGCGACGCGGCGCTGGCGCTGAAGCGGCCCGACCTGTACGAGCAGGTGCGCGTGAACAAGGCGATGACGCGGGCGCGGCGGTGGGAGGACGTGCTGGAGGTGGCGGCGCAGCACATGGACGGGTTCGACGAGGTGAACGTGGCCACGGCGCTGCACCGGCTGGGGAAGCTGGCGCGGCCGCGGCGGGCGGGGCGGACGGTGCGGTCGGACCCGGTGTTCGCGCGGCTGCTGGGGCACGTGCGGCGGCGCGCGCCGGCGATGTCGGAGCGGCAGCTGTCGAACATCCTGTGGGGCCTCGCGGCGCTGGGGTGGGGGGAGCGCGACGACGACGACGCGCGCGTGGTGGAGGACGTGCTGGGGGCGCTGCGGGGCAAGGTCGGGGAGTGCGGGCAGCAGGAGCTGGCGAACGTGGTGTGGGCGCTGGCGACGATGGGGTGGAGGGACGCGGGCGCGATGCGGGCGGTGGCGCGGGAGGTGGCGCGGCGCGACATGCGGGGGTTCGCCCCGCAGGCCATGTCCAACCTGGCGTGGGGGTTCGCGACGCTCGACGTGCGCGACGACGAGCTCTTCGGCGTGCTCGCCGCGGAGGTCGCCGAGCGCGCGCGCGTGTTCGAGCCGCAGGCGGTGTCCAACACCATGTGGGCCTTCTCCGCGCTCGGGTACCGCGACGCGCGGGCCCTGCGCGCGCTCACGGACCAGGTCCTGCGGCGCGCGGCCGACTTCCGGTCGCAGGAGCTCTCGCACGTGCTGCTCACGGCGGCGCGCCTCGACCTGGCGCGCGCGGACCTGCTCGAGTGCCTGTGCGCGGAGTTCGCGGCGCGGGCGGCGCGCGGGGAGACGGACGAGCAGACGACGGCGAACGCGCTGTGGTCGCTCGCCACGCTGCGGCACTACGACAAGGGCGCGCTCGACGCCTTCGTGGAGCTCACCGTCGAGCGCGCGCAGGGCGTCAAGGTGCTGGAGCTGGTCGAGGTGCTGTGGGCGCTGGCGAAGCTCGCGCACCACCCGGGGCAGCGCGCGCTCGCGGAGATCTGCGCGGGCCTCTCGGCGCGCGCGGCCGACATGGACGAGCAGCAGTGGAGCAAGGTCATGTGGGCGCTCGCCGTCCTGCAGGGCACCGCGCTGCCGCTCTTCGGGGACCTCGCCGCGCGGCTCGCGGCCAGCCCCGCGGCCCGCGAGCGCTACGGCGACCTCTCGACGGAGGCCAAGAGCCAGCTGTTCCAGGCCATCATCACCGCGCGGCTCGAGGCGCGGTCGCAGGGGGCGCGCGGGGGCCCGCAGCTCCCGCTCGACCTCCTGCGGAACCTGTGGCGCGACTGGCGGGAGTACGTGTGCCACGTGTCGCTCTCCGCGTTCCACCTCGACGTGTCGCTGGCGCTGGCGCGGCTGGGCGTGCCGCACGTGAACGAGCGGACGGTCGAGGACGGGCTCAAGTACATCGACGTCGCGATCGAGCAGGGCGACGTGCGGCTCGCGGTCGAGGTCGACGGGCCCAGCCACTTCACCCGCAACACCGCGCAGCCCCTGGGGAGCACGCTGCTCTCGCGGCGGGTCACGCGCGCGTGCGGGTGGCACGTGCTCTCCATCCCGCACTACGAGTGGCCCAAGGACGACCCGCACGCGCAGGCCGAGCTGCTCGCCACGCGGCTCGCGGCCGCGGGCGTCGCGGTGCGGAACGGCACGCACACACCAGCACCCGCGCAGAGCCCGCCCGGGGCTCCGCGCGGCTCCCTCGCGGAGGCGCTGACGGCCGCCGGCGCGACGCTGACCCCGGAGGAGGCGGGGGCCGCGTCGTCGATGGGCATCGGGCAGCTCGCGGACGCGCTGCAGCCCTACTGGGGCGCGGACATCAGCAGCGAGCAGATGCTGGTGCTGTGCAAGCGCGCGCTGGGCGACGTGGCCGCGGGCACGGCGGCGCGCGCGGAGGGCGGCGACGGGGCCGCGCAGGGCCCCGCGCGCGCCCCCGTCGCGAGCGCGGAGGCGGAGGAGGAGGCGCGGCGCGGGGAGGAGGCGGAGCGGCGGGAGCAGCTGCGGGCGATGCCGATACGGTCGCTGCGGCCGCTGCTGCGGGACCGCGGGCTGCCCGTGAGCGGGCTGAAGAACGTGCTGGTCGAGCGCATGCTGGCGTACGAGAGGGAGCGCGAAGGGGTGGAGGCGGTGGGGGGCGCCGCGGTGCGAGGCGCGGGGGACGGGCGGGAGCTGACGCGGGGGTCGTAGGGCGAGGGTTGGCGGCGGGCGGCGCGCCTGTGTGACGGAACGGACCGTCGCGTCGCGTCGGCTGTGTGTGCATGCGCCGCTCCTGGCGCGGGCGTGGCTGTCGGCGGCGGTGCGCGCTCCCGGGCCACCCAGGCGCCCCGCGCGGGCGTGGCGGACACTCGCCGCGGGGGGCGTGCGCCGCGACCGCGCGGCGCGCCCTGCCTCCCCGTGCGCGCCACGCCACACGTGTCGGCGCGGGACACCCCTGGTGCAGTCTCTCCATGGCCGACAGCGGCGTCCTCGTTGCCGCGCGGAGCCCGGCGCGTTCCCGCAGAGCACTCCGCCTCCGATCCGGCCGCGCACGGCTCATCTGTCCCCTGCGGACACCTCGCAGCGTCGCCAGCGCGTCGGTTGCGTGTGCTGCCCGCCAACCACCTGCAGTGGGGCCGGCGTCCCGGAGCGGCCGCGGGCGGTGCGGCGGTCCGGCGCCAAGGGGGCGCTGGGAGCGGTCGGTAGGGTTGCCGCGCGATGAGCGACCCGCTGCTGCGGGCGCGGAGGGCGCTGGACAGTTTGGTGTTCCTGGAGGGGCTCGGCGGGGAGGGGGCGGGCGGAGGGGCGGACGACGGCGGGCACCAGTGCAGGCCGTGGGACCGCGAGGACCTCATGCGGCGCCTGAGGACCTACACGGCCCAGAAGTGGTTCTGCAAGCCCGCGGCGGCCTCCCCGCTGGAGTGTGCGCGACGGGGATGGAGGTGCAGAGGTGCGCGGGCGGGGCCGCGGCGGAGCGGGGCCGAGGCGGTCCTGCGGCCAGCGGGACCGAGTTAGGGCGGTTCGCGCGCGGGAGGCCGCGGTGGCACCCCGCGCGAGCCGCGCGAACACGCACAGTTGCGTGGTGGGCTGCACGAACGACATGCGCGTGTCGGGCCGTGGGGGCGCCACGCGGGCGGGCGCGCAGCTCTTCGGCGCTCCTAGAGCAAGGAGGTTCCGTGCGTGCCGGCCACCCGCCGCGGCCGGTCTGGCGGTCGCGACACGCTGCGACAAGCCAGCAGCAGCCGCTTGCGAGCGGCCCTGGGGGCCGCCGGGCGCCGCTGCGATGCGGTCCGGGCGCTCAACCGCCCCCTCTATCCCTCTGAGGCGCAGACGTGGACACGCTGGAGTGCGAGGAGTGCCTGGCGCGCCGGGAGCTGCGCCTGTCCCCAAACCTTAGCTTCAAGGAGGGCGCCGCGCTGGCGGAGAAGTTCGTGGCCAGGCTGGACGAGGCGCACGAGGAGGAGTGTTCGTGGCAGGGGAAGACCTGCAAGCTGCAGCTGGCGGCGTTCCCCCCGCTGGAGCGGGGACCGGTGTTCAAGGTGGGCGACGCATGCACATTGCCGCCTCCCCCGGCCGCACGTCACGGCGCGGCACCTCACGCGCGCGGCCGGAGCGCTCCGCCGTGTCCCTGCAGGCCTACACCGAGCGACACGACGGCCTCGTCGCCGCCGGGGCCCTCCCGGTCGTGGCAGCCCCGGCCCTGGACCGCATCTGCAAGACGCACGCCAACCTGCTGGGCGCGCTCCTGCGCCGCGGACCCCGCGTCCCCATGGTCGACGGCGGCACTGGCGCGGGTACGCGAGCGCCGCCTTCCCCTCGTCGCGATGCCACACCATGCCGCGTGCTCGTGCCGCCGCGCCCGCCGCGCCCGCCTGGCGAGAACACGCAGCACGCCCCGCACGGCCGCCCCGCCCGCAGGCGATCCGGCGGAGGTTCCGTCTGCGGCGCAGCAGGCGCAGCAGGCGCAGCAGGCGCAGCAGGCGCAGGGCCCGCCCACGCTGTCGGAGCTGAACGCCACGCTGGAGAGCCGCGCGCGCCTGTTCGCGACGTGCGGCTGGCGCGTGGACCAGACGCAGGCTCCGAGGTGCGCGCCCCGCGCGTCACGGCCCGATCACGACCCGTGCGCGCCCCCCGCCCGCGCCCTCCCTGCGCGCCGTGTATTGGCCTCGAAACCCGCGCCGCTGCGCCCGCCCGCCCGCACGCCCGCCCGTGCGCCCGCGCCCCCCCCCCGCGCGCGCGCCCCGCGCCCCGCCTCCGACCCCCGGCGCGCCCCCTCCCCTGCAGGGTGGTCCTCGCGTGCGACACGTGCGGCGCGCGGTGCTCCACGGGCGTCCTCGGATCCCAGCCCTCCGCGTCGAGCGCGGCCACGCGGCGCGCGTCCGCGCACGAGCCCCGCGTGCACACGCCGATGCTGCTGCCGGACCTCACGCAGACCATCGCGGGGGGCGAGTGCCCGCGCAGCGGCGCCGGCGGGGCGCTCCCGAACGTGTTCGGAGGCGGGAGCCCGGCGCCAGCGTTCGGCACGCCGGCGTCCGCGGGGAACCGAAAGCGTCCTCCGGGCGGTTCGCCGGACGGGGCAGGGGCCGCGCCGGGCGCCGGGCCCAGCCCCTCGAAGCGCGCGCGCGTGGGCGCAGGAGCGTCGCCCGGCGGCGTGTTCGACCCGCTGGGGTCGCACAGGCCGTTCTGCCCGTTCGTGACGCACCCGGGCGCGGAGGGGGCGATCCCGGCGACCACGCAGCCCAGCTGGGAGGTGAGGATCGGGTGGGCGTGGACCCTCGAGGCGCTCGTGGGGCGCGACGGCGACCAGCGGAGCGGCCTGCTGATGATGGAGCGGCTGAGCCACGGCCAGGAGGCGGGCGACGGCATGACGGACCTCGAGAAGGTGCCCAACCAGGTGAGGACGCTGTTGCGCGGACTCTGAGTCGGCGAGGGCGCGAGGGGGAGCGCGCGTCCCGCAACGCAAGGAACAGAATGATAGCCGCTCGAAATGTGAGACGCTCGGCGCGCTGCCGGCCTCGCGCGCGGCCACGGCCGGCATGCAACCTCGCTGCTGCCCGTCTGAGCACCCGCCCGCACCGCGTCACGCGCGGCCGCCCACGCCCGCGCCTCGCGACCAGGCCCACGCTCCGGTCGTCCGGACGCCGGAGCGCGCGCCAGGCGTCGGTTTGGGGCGGCGGGGCCCCCCGTGGCGCGCCACCTCGTTGGCGCGGCGCCGATGCTGCACCCATGCCGGCCGGCGGTCGGTGGACGGCCGAGGACCGCGAGCGGAGCGCGCGCCGCGGCTCAGTGGGAGCGCTGGGGCGCGGCTGGTGCGCGGCGCGCCCCGCGGCGGCGCGACTTCCGCGGTGGCGCGCAGCAGCTGCCCGTGGCAATTTTCAAACCCGGGCCGCTACGGCACCCTGGGCGCGGCGAGGACGGCGGTTCGGGCGCGCTGGCGGCGGCGCCTGTCCGCGGCGGTGACGTCGGTGCGGGGGGATTGCTTCACATCGCGGCCGGGGAGCCGTGGGGGGGCGGGGATGGGCCAATGTACAGGGCGGGAGGAACCAGGTCGCTCTGACGCTTAGTTCAGACCCTCCTTCTTGGCCTGCTTGTTGATGAGCGACTTGTGGATGTGCGGGATGACGCCGCCGCCGCGGATGGTGGCCTTGATGAGCGTGTCGAGCTCCTCGTCACCGCGAATGGCGAGCTGCAAGTGGCGCGGGGTGATACGCTTCACCTTGAGGTCCTTCGACGCGTTCCCGGCCAGCTCCAGCACCTCGGCGGTGAGGTACTCGAGGATGGCCGCCGTGTACACCGCGGCGGTGGCACCCACGCGGCCGTTGGCCGTCACCATGCCCTGCAGCGGCGGAGGCGGTTGGTGAGGTGAGCGCTCCGGGCGGGGTGCCGGCGGCAGGGGCGCGCGCTCGCCGCGGCGCCGGTCCGTGGACGGGCCGCTGGTCGCCGGGGGCGCGCGGGCGGGACGCGCAGAGGAGTTCGAACGCGGGCGTGTCAGCTGGCCTGGGCCAAATTTTGAACCCCGCGGCGGGGCGCGCGGGGCACGACGGCGGATTCCGCCCGGAAAATCCGAAACTTACCTTAAGGAGACGGTGGATACGACCCACGGGGAACTGGAGGCCCGCGCGAGCGGACCGGGAGACGGGCTTCTTCTTGTCGCCTCCCTTGGCCTTGCCCGCACCGCCCATGGTGCCCTTGGCACCCTTGCCGGAGAGGCCCTTCGCACCCTTGCCAGACATCTTGAAGTATAGAGAGCTGCGGAGGGCACAGGGGGGCGAAAGCACGCGCCGTGAGGCCGGGCGAGCTCAAACGAGGTTTCCGAGGCCGGCCCGTGCGGCGCGTGTGGGGCGCCTCCGCGGAACGCACAGCGCGCATGTCGCAGTCGAAACACCAACGAGCGCCGTGACGACGCGGGATGGCCAGAATAGCGCACGGTCGAGCAGGAGGACGGCAGCTCGAGCACCCAGTGCAACACTCACTGCGACCGTGCCCTCGTGCAGGCGGCAAACAGTTCGCAACACTCACCTACGGAACGAGGACGACCCGAGTGACCGATTGTGCCACGGGAGGCCGCGCTGGCGGCGGCATGAGGCCAGCGCGCCTGGAAATCAGTCGGACTCTGGCCAGAGGAGGCCTCGCATCGCTACCGGCAGCAGGGAGTCTGGCTGTAAAAAACCTTCCAGCCGCATTTTAGGCGTCTCTGATATCAGGAGGCCCGCCTCGCGCGACAGCGCGCACGGAGGACCGGGGTGCGCGCCGCTCTCCGCGGTCCCAGTGAAGGTTGCCGCCTCACCAACAAGCAGGGCCCGCCAGCTCGGCCTGCCTGCTGCCCCGCGACTTCTCTCGTACGTTGGGGAGGCTGATATCGGGATGAGATGCGAAATCCGTGGCGTTTGCGCTGCTCCCACGTCACCGCGGCCCGCGCTGCGGACACACTGGCATGCAGCTAATCGACCCGCTGCATGTCACGCGTCGCCCGGGGCGGATGTCGGCACCCCGGTGCGGCGCGCTACGTCAGGACGGACGCCTCAGGCCCACTGCGGGCGGCTCAGGGGCCGCCACGAGGGCGCGAGCGCCGCCCATGTGACCAACGTGTTTCGGCGAGCCAGGATTGCCTCCAGTGACACGGAGGAACGTGGTCGGTGGACGTCGAAGCGCTCCGTGCCCGGGTGAGCGAGCGCGAACGGACGCCTTGCGGCTGCGCGCCCCGTGCGGGCGCCTTTTCGCGGCCCGCGGGCACCTCCGGCGCGCGCTCTTGTGATCTTCTGCGCCCGGCCGACACACCGCGCCGTCGGGGCGCGCAGATCGTCATAATCTCACGGGCGACGCCGCGAACGCCGCGCTCGCGATCTGTCCCGCCCGGAATACAGCCCCGCGGCGCACACTCCCCTCGACCCTCACGCCCCCGGCGCCGTTTCCCCCACCTGAAGGGCCCGCTCACGACACCCGCGCAGACGCGGAGGTCGGGCGTCGAACGACACGGGCCGCCGCGCACATCGGCGGAAGTAGGCAAGGGCAGCCCCCGCAACCGAAGCAACGCGTCTGTCGCGCGATGGGCGCACGACGGCGGCATCCCGTTTCAGCAGTCGGCCCACGGGGCGAGCCGGCTGCGACAGTCGCTCCTGCGCTCGAGTGCGTGGCTGCCCGGGCCGGACCCCGATGACGCAAAAGGCCAGCCCGGTCGTAATCGCCGGCATCCCTTGCGAAGACGGCGGGGCCGCGGGCCGTGCGCGCACGGTGGGGCACTCCCCGGGGGCCTCGATGGGCTCTGGCCGCGCGAACTCACCCGCTCGCGGGCGAGCGCCGCCCCTGCGCCGCCGGTGACGCGCCGTGCGGCTCCTGCGCAGCAGGCTCGCCGCGTGCTTCGCGCTTCCGTCGCGCCCGCAGCACCCCCAGTTGTGCGACGCATCACACGCCGGGGCGGCGCAGCGGGTGGTGCGCAGGAGTATGTGCGTGGCCCAGCCCGTCCTGCGACCCCGTCCCGCTACCACGCTGCACTGCGCGCATCAGCGCTCGATCAGCACAGAGCGCCACGCGCCCACGCACCCCCTCTGCGGTCCCCAGCGACACCGACGCACCAACGCAGAGCAGGGAGCCCCAAGTCCGTCCGCGGCGAGCGGGCGCCCGGAGCCAGTCTGCGGCCCGCACACGTGCGAGGTGCACGCGCGTCACCGCGGCACCATGCAGGGGTGACGCATCACCAGGTCTCACAGCCCGGCCGCCGCACTCAGCTGCCCCCCAGCTCCCCGCGCAGCCTCATCAGCAGCGTGCCCAGCATGTTCTTGCCGCTCCCGTCGCGTCCGCGGCCCCAGAAGAAGTCGTGCGGCGAGGCCTCCACCAGCGTCGCCGTCCCGGTCGACAGCAGGAGCTTCCGCGGGTCCTCGTGGGTCGCGTACTTCGCGCGCAGCGCCGAGTACATGATGTCCAGCTGCACCGCACGCCACCCACACGCCACGTCGCCCCGCGAGCAAGCGCACCCACCACATGCAACGCCAACAGCACACACACACACACACACACCCGCGCCAGGCAGCGCCAGCGGCAAGCTCCCGCACCTGCTTGTCAAACCAGTCCTCCCGCATCAGCTCCGGCTTCGAGCGCTGCGCGGCCCGCCCGATCCGCGCCGCCTCCTCGGGGCTGTACGCCGCCCAGATCTGCTCCACCAGCTCCTCCGCCGCCGCGACGCCCGCGAACTTCTGCGCCTGGTAGTAGTGCTCCACCGACGGCCACTCCCGCGCCCCCTCGTCCCCGGGCGACCCGGGCTCCACCGGCCCCGGCCCCGCGGGCATGGTGATGGGGTGCGGCGTGAAGTTGTTCAGCGCGCCGTTCGCGTCCCACGGCTTGTAGAACTCGACCACGCCGGGCCTCTGCAGTCGGATCGCGCGCACAGGTCGGCGGCGCGGTCGCACGGGGCGGCGCTGCAGCGACACGAGCGAGGCGGAGGCGCACGCGAGAGAGACGCACCTTGGGGGCCTTGAGCGGCGCGTTGGGCCCCTTGTCCTCCGCCGGGCCGTCGAGCTGCGCGTCGATTTCCTCCAGCCCCGGGCACGCGGGCTCGACGTACCCCGTCAGCTTCAGGTCGGGCCCGACCTGCCCCCACTCGGTGTCGACCAGGTGCAGCGCCTGCGTCATCTCCACGAAGCCCATGTCGCCGCACGGCGTCGGCGCGCGGTCCCCGCCGATGATCTTCGGCGCGACGAACGCCGTCACGCGGTGGATCACCCCGGACTGGATGGCCGGCGCCGACAGCGTGCCCCCGCACTCCCACAGGAGGCGCAGGAAGCCGCGGTCCGTGCAGTAGTCCGACACGCGCCCGGGCGTGAGGAAGTCGAACTCCACGACCTCGACCCCGCGCGCCCGGAGCGCCTCCTGGAAGTCCTTCCTCGTCCCGCGCTGCGTCATGACGATGGTGGGCGCGAGCGTCACGTCCCAGAGGTTCGCGTCGCGCGGGAGGTCGAGCGTGCGCGAGAGCACGATGCGCACGGGGCAGTGCCCGCCCTCGCGCCGCGTCGTCAGCCGCGGGTTGTCGCGCCGCACGGTGTTGCCGCCGACGATCACCGCGGCCGAGCGCCCGCGCAGGTCGAACACCTGCGCGCGGGACTGCGCGGACGACACCCACGCCGCGTGCCCGCTCGCCGTCGCGATCTTCCCGTCGAGCGTCATCGCGTACTTGAGCACCGAGAAGGGCCGCCCCGACCACGCGCGCAGCAACAGCGCCTCGTTCGCGCGCAGGCACTTCTTCCGCGCGCCCGCGGCGTCGCCCTCGAGGCCCGGCGCGACGGCGGCCTCGCCCAGGACCGACACGGTGAGCCCCGCGCCGCGCAGGGCGGCGATGGCCTCCCCGCGCGAGTGCCGCATGGGGTGGCGCATGCCGACGACCACGCGCGACACGCCGGACGCCAGCAGCGCGCGCACCGCCGCAGCCTCGCCGTGGCAGTCACCGGGCTCCAGGTTCACGTACGCGACGCCCCCCTGCAGCGCGCGCGGGACGGGGCGCTCGGCACGTTGCTGCACCGAGACGCGCGCGGGGGCGCCCGCCGCGGCCGCGCCGCCGTCTCGCACGCCGGCGCCTCGTTCGGATACGCAGGTCATCGTTCGGGGCAGGCAGGGTCCGGTGCGCGTCCCGGGCGGCGCGGGATCGCAGCGGGTGGATGACTTGATGGAGGGGGGCGCGAGGGGCGCAGGGGGGCGGGCGCGCGGCGGTGTCGACCGGTGCGATTGCAGTGGGTCGTTCGTTCGCTGGCGTACCTGGCCCTGTCCGTCCGCCGCGCGGGTCGCGAGGACCTCTGCGCTGGGCGCCCCGTTGGCGCGTTGGCTGGCGCTCCCCGCCACCTCCCCGCCGGGCCCGACGATGACGCACGCCGCGTTGGGATGCGGGCCGGTGATGCCTGCAGAACGCCGCTCGGCGGGGCTCGACGGCGTCAGGCGACGCACACGGCGCCCGCGGCGCTCGCCGGTGCCGGCGCGGGGAGCGAGGCCGTGGGCGGCCGGACACGCGGCGTTCGCGGAGCGATCGGACTGGGCTGGGAGCGCACCTGCATTCTCGTCCGACAGCTGCGCCGCGCGGAGCAGGTGCTCAATGTCTGCCTGCGTGAGGCGGTCGTCCCCAGGAGCGGCAGCCATCACCCGCACCACGCGCGCGAGGCGCCTCCCCGCCGCGACGTTGGCGCGCCCCGCCAGACGACAGCAGCTCAAGCGCGCCGGCGGGCAAGGGCGCCCGAACACCTGCGCCATCCCGCCGCCGCGGACGCGCCCTCCCACCGACTGCCGCGCGCACACGCCTCGCCCGGCTCCCGCGCGGCCGCTGCCCGCCCGACGATCCAACCGCGACGCCCGCCGCACGCCCCGCTATCTGAGCAGCCCCCGACGCGCCGCACCGCCGCTCTCGAGCCCGGGGCGCGCGTCCGTGCCGGCGCCTCCTGCGCCACTCCCTGTCTGCGTGCCGCCGCGGTGCCCTCGCAGCGCACCCTGCAACGATCACGTGCGTTCTCGCGGGCGCAGGTGCCGCCGCCCGCCGCCGCGCCGCGCCCTGGTACGCCCGGCGGTCCAGCCCGGCCGTGCGTCGGTCCCCGGGGGGCATCACGACGCGGCGACGCACCGGTGCGCGGCGTCGCGTCGGGGCGCGCGCGCGGCCCGACGACGTCGCGCGGGGCGCGGGCCCGCGGGCGGACGGTGCGGGCGGCCGCGAGGGCGCCGGGGGAGGGCTCCGGCAGCGGTTCGAGTGGACACTGGACGTGAGACTGGAGGCTTCGCAGCTGGTGGTTGCTCGCGTGCCGGAGCCCCCCTGGCCCGACTGGCGCACCCAAATCGGGCCTCCTGCGTAACCGAGTAGCAGGGGAACCGGCCGGGAGCTGAAACTCGGGCTACGAAGCGGTCGATTCGTCGGGAGCGCGCGTCGTTCCCCCCCACCTGCGCCGGAAGCGCCCACATGCGGCCTCCCGTCGCCTGCGAGCAGGATATTCGCAAAAACTCCGCGCGTTTCGACGCTCCTCATGCTCAGATGCGAGGATTCGCGAAGGGTTCTGCGTCCCACGCGCCTCGCGAACGTTCCAGCGCAATTACAGTCCCTCTTATTGGCCCCCCCGGGCTTTCCGCGCCCATCGGGCCCCGGCGCGCCACCCCGAGCGCACTCCCTGCCCTCCGCGGAACGTCAGACGCCAATCCAGACACCATGCACATCGAGAGCTTCACCGTCGCGTCCCCGGACGTGAAGTACACGGACGATGCCATCGAGACCCGGTACGTGTACCAGAGCACGGAGCTGGAGCGCGGCCCGAACGGCAACGTCACGGTGAAGCCGACGGCCACGACGTACAACCTCAAGACGGACCGCAAGGTCCCGAAGATGGGCATGATGCTGGCAAGTGTCTCGACGCCTTTCCCCCCGCCCGCGGGCGCCGCGTGCGCGCGAAACCTCGCCCGGCCGACGCGGACGCTGCCCATTTTCGCCACGAGTTCCCAATGTGTCGGCGAGCGACGGCGCGATACGCCACGCGAACGCGCGCACTGTACGGCAATGCGCGGGCCAGGGGGGCCGGCGCGTGGGCGCGCGCGCCACGGCCCCCCGCGCCGTTTCCGCGCTCCTCGATCAACTTCTGACGCATCGCGACGCGCATCAACCTCCGCGCAGGTCGGGCTGGGAGGCAACAACGGCTCCACCATCACTGCTGGGCTGATCGCCAACAAGGAGGGCATCACGTGGATGACCAAGGAGGGGCTGAAGAAGCCCAACTTCTACGGCAGCCTCACGCAGGCCGCGACCGTCCGCGTCGGCACCTACAACGGCGAGGAGGTCTACGCGCCCTTCAAGTCCATCCTCCCCATGGTCGACCCCGCCGACATCGTCGTCGGCGGCTGGGACATCTCCTCCGCCAACCTCGCCGAGGCCATGGAGCGGGCCCAGGTGCGCGCGCCGCACGCCCGCGAGCGCCCACCGCCGCGCGCTGCCGCCACCCGAAGCACCCCAGCCCCTCCCCGCACCCGAGGCCGCCCCGCGCCCCCGCCCCCGCGCCCCGCGCCCCCGCCCCCACCCGGCGCCCGCCCCCCTCCCCCCGCCGCTCCCGCAGGTCCTCGACTGGGAGCTCCAGAAGCAGCTCGTGCCCTACATGAAGGACATCGTGCCCATGCCCGCCATCTTCGACAACAACTTCGTGGCCGCCAACCAGGGCCCGCGCGCCAACAACATCATCAAGGGCTCCAAGAAGGACCAGATCGCCGAGGTGCAGAAGAACATCCGCGACTTCAAGGCCCAGCACGGCCTCGACAAGGTGCGCCCCTCCTCCCCCGCGCGGCGGGCGCTCGCCACCGGCGCCCGCGCGGATCGGGTCGCGGGGACCGATGGCTCGCGCCTCGTACGCGCGCGCGCGCGGGTCACCTCGCCCGGGCCGACGCGGGCCGCCCCGCGCCGCGCGGCCAGGGCAGACGAGGGGCCACGGGCCCGCGCCTCCGCACCCCTGGGCGCGCCTCCCGGCCCGTTCCGACGCCCCCCGCGCCCGCCTCGCCCTGGTCTTTCCCGCAGGTGGTCATCCTGTGGACGGCGAACACGGAGCGCTTCGCGTCGGTGGCCGCGGGCCTGAACGACACGTGGGACAACCTGTCGGCGGCGATCGACCGCGACGAGGCGGAGATCGCGCCGTCGACGCTGTACGCGATCGCGGCGATCAACGAGGGCGTGCCGTTCGTGAACGGCGCCCCGCAGAACACGTTCGTCCCGGGGCTGATCGAGTACGCGATGCAGAAGAAGGTGCTCATCGGCGGCGACGACTTCAAGTCCGGGCAGACGAAGATGAAGTCGGTGCTCGTGGACTTCCTCGTCGGCGCGGGCCTGAAGCCGACGTCGATCGTGTCGTACAACCACCTGGGCAACAACGACGGGCTCAACCTGTCGGCGCCGCAGACGTTCCGGTCCAAGGAGATCACCAAGTCGAACGTGGTCGACGACATGGTGCAGTCGAACGAGATCCTGTACGCCCCGGGCGAGCACCCGGACCACCTCGTCGTGATCAAGTACATCCCGTACGTCGGCGACTCGAAGCGCGCCATGGACGAGTACACCTCGGAGATCTTCATGGGCGGGAAGAACACCATCGTGATGCACAACACCTGCGAGGACTCCCTCCTCGCCTCGCCCATCATCCTCGACCTCGTGCTCCTCGCCGAGCTCTCCACGCGCATCCAGCTCAAGCGCGAGGACGAGGCCGAGTACCACCACATGCACCCCGTCTGCGCGCTGCTCAGCTACCTCACCAAGGCGCCGCTCGTGCCGCCCGGCGCCTCCGTCGTCAACGCCCTCGCGCGCCAGAGGGCCATGCTCGAGAACGTCATGCGCGCCTGCGTCGGCCTGCCGCCGGAGAACAACATGCGCATGGAGGTCATCCAGGGCCGGTGCTGAGACGCGACGCGAGCTGTCGGGCCGCGACAACGCGACGACTCGCCGACGCCGGGTCCCGCGCGCCCGACCGCGCCCCGCTGCCGCCCCCACCCCTGAGTGAGTGCACGCGAACCGGGGAGTGGACGGCCCCCTCCCCGCGCGCAGCCCCGCCCGCTGGTCCCGCGCCCCGAGCTGCGGACGGCCGCGCGTCCGCGAGCGTGGGATCGACCCCCCCCCTGACGGCGGCGGGGGTGCAGTTGACGCTGCAGCAGTGACACTGATGCTGATGCGACGAGTGCAGTGTGAGAAAGAGACTCGCGACGGGAAGTCACGCGCTCGCTCGAGTGAGAAGTCACACGACCGCTCGCCCGCGTCCCCGCGCGGCCGCTGCGGCCCGCGGCACGCCCATCCCTGCCGGCCCGAGCGGAGTGCCCTGCCGTCCGCCCGCGCGCGCGCCACCACCCCCGCTCCCCTCCCCCCTCCGAACGCCCCTGCCCGTGGCGCGCGCGCACGCCGCGCACGCCCCCTACGACGGCGCGGCCCCGGCGCTGGGCGTGCTCTCGCCGGCGTTCATGGCGGCGTAGAGGTCGATCTCGCGCCAGACGTAGTCCCGGATGTTGCTCTCGGTCACGTCCTCCTCGTTGAAGTCGAACTGGATCTTCGCGGGCGCGTCCGGCTCGAACTGCTCGTCGTGCAGCTGCTCGAGGTACGGGTGCCGCAGCGCCTCCTCGACGGTGATGCGCTTCCGGGGGTCGAACTGCAGCATCTTGCCGAGGAGGTCGAGCGCCTGCTCGCTGGCGCCGGGCAGGAGCTCCGCGAAGTTCGGCGGCGGCGCCTTGGGCAGCCGCTGGATGTACTCGCGGGCGCGCGACGACGTGATGTAGCTGAGGTCGTCCTCCGAGGGGGACCCGAGGCGGGAGATGATGAGCTTGAGCTGCTCGATGTAGTCCTTCCCCGGGAACATCGGGCGGCGGCCGAGGAGCTCGCCGAGGATGCACCCGACGGACCAGACGTCGATGGCGGGCCCGTAGCGCTCCTGGCTGAGGAGGAGCTCGGGGGCGCGGTACCAGCGCGTGACGACGTACTCGGTCATGAACTGGCTCGCGGTGCCGCCCGTGCGCGCGAGGCCGAAGTCGCACAGCTTGAGGTCGCAGGTGGCGTTGAGCAGCAGGTTGCTGGGCTTGAGGTCCCGGTGGAGGATGTTGCCCGAGTGGACGTACTTGAGGCCGCGCAGGATCTGCCAGAGGAAGTACTGGTAGTGGTCGTCCGTGAGCGGCTGCGGCGACCGGATGATCTGGTGCAGGTCCGTGTCCATGAGCTCGTACACCACGTACACGTCCTCCAGCACGTCGCGGCTGGGCGGCCGGAGGACGTCCTTCACGCGGATGATGTTCTCGTGCCGCAGCTGCCGCAGAAGCTGGATCTCGCGCAGCGTGCGCGTCGCGTCGGTGATGTTCTCGAACGCGTTCGAGATCTTCTTGATGGCCACCTTCTCCCCCGTGACGCTGTCGCGCGCGCTGCACACCACGCCGTACGCGCCCTTGCCTGCGGCGAGGGGGGTTAAAGAGGTGGGGCGCGGTCGGGTCGCGGGGCGGCCGGGGCGCGGGGGCGGGCGCGCGAAGAGGGGGCGGGCGCTGGTGGGGGGCGGGGGGGCGGCGTGCGGGGGAGCGGGGTGCGGCGGCGGGCCGAGGATCCCCAGAGACAAGCTGCGGGCGCGAAGTGGACCGCCGTCGCGCGGGGCGGGGACGCGCGCCGGGGCGCCCGGGGGCCCTCCGCTGGGCGGGCAGGCCTGCCGGGGCGCGCGCGCGGGACGCCGCCAGCGGTGCGTGCGACGGGCGCAGGGCGCGGCGGCGGTCGAGGCACGCGGCGTGCGATCGAGGGCGGCGCTCGCAGCGGCCCCGCGCGCGCCCAGGGCGCCCGCCCACGCCTGGACCGCGTCCGAGCGGGCGTGCGCGGCTCTCGGCCGCGATAGGCTGGAGATCGCGGCGGCGAGGGGCATGCTCCGGACCGCGGCGAGGCGGTCGCGGAGCGCGGGGCCCCGGCGCGGCCGTGGCAGCCCGCGCGGCGCCGACACGCTGGCACCCGGTGGGCAACGCCCCAAACGGGCGCGCGGGGCGGCGCCGGGGACGCCCGCGGGCGCCGGGGCGCGCCGACGCGGATGGTGCAGCACCGGGCGCGCCCCCGGGATCGCCGCGGGCCCGCGAACGCGCCTGGGTGCGGCGGCGGAGCTGGGTGGAAGTCGCCCTCGCCTTGGAGGTCGAGCGAGCGGGCGCGCGAGGCGGGCGCTCGCGGCGCGGCGCGGCGCGCGGGGTCGCGGGCGCGCACCTATAGCTTTGATTGGCTCATACTTGTTGTCGACCTCGAAGACAGTCCTCCAAATGAGCCACCGGCGCATCCCCGGTATCGAGCACGGCTGTTCGACCGGCACGTTGGAGGACGAGCTCATCCTGCCCGCGCGCTCCCGGGACGCCAGCGCGGCGCACAACTAACCCTCGGCCCCTCGGCCGCGCGGCTCGCTCCCGCAGCCCCCAGGCCGCACTCGGCGCTCGAACGACCCTCACCCACTGCGCGTCCCGCCCCGCTCGCTAGACTCGGTCCGTGGCCCGCCCCGCGCTCGAGCACGTCGCCGGTCGCACTCCGCGCCGCTGTGCCCGCCCGCCCCGCCCGCCGCGCCCTCGTCCCGCCCGGCGCGCGGCCCGGCCCGGCACCCACCCATGGTGGTCAGCAGGCCCCCACGTTGGCCCGGGCGCGCCGGGGCCGCGCGCGGCCGAGGGCGGCGCGCGCGCGGCGGCGCGGCACAGCGTCTGCTCGCCCCGGCTGCGCCACGCGGGCCACCCTTGCACGCTCCGAGCGCGCTGCCCCGTGTGCTGGTCCCTTGGTGCCAGCGCCCGCAGGCGGCACGACCGGCATGGCCGGGCACTTCGCGGGGGGCCAGGGGGTCCCGAGCCTCGCGATGCTGAGCGAGGCGGCGCACCTGACCGACGACCGCCCCGGCACGTCGAAGGCGCCGCCCTTCCCCACGCCGAGCCTCCCACAGGCCCTCGACGCCGCGCACATGGCGCACGTGCCGCTGCACCTCCAGAACACCGTCGGCACGTACTCGCAGTTCCAGAACCAGCTCCAGATGCAGGAGCAGCAGCGCCGCCCCGCGCGGGGACGCCAGACGCGCTCGGGCGACTCCAAGAGCAGCAGCGCTTACGCGAGCCGGCACCAGGCCGCCGAGCAGCGCCGCCGCACGCGCATCAACGAGCGGTACGACCACGGTTTCGCCATGATTCCGCGCCCCGCGCCCCCCGCGCGGGCGCCCCTGCGCGGCCAACCGAAGAGCCGTTTCCGCGTGTGGGCACACCTGCCCGGCGCGACGGGCCGCGTCCTGCGTCCCGCGCGCGCACTACGCGCGTATTTTTGCCCCCGGCGCGCCGGCGCGCGCACACCTGGCCCGTCGCCGCGCCGACGGGCCCGCGTGGGGCCGCCTGCAACCGGATGCCTGCACCTCTCGCGCGGCGCCCCCGCCGCCCCGCCCGGCCGCCCCCCACGCGCCAGGGCGCCCGGTCCCCCCGCTCGCAGGCTGGACCGCCTGCGGCAGATCGTCCCGCACGCCGACCGCGCCAACACGGCCGCGTTCCTCGAGGAGTGCATCAAATACGTCCTGCACCTGGAGGACCAGCTGTACGAGGCGACGGGGCAACACCCCAGATTGGGAGTGCGGTACAACAAGTGAGCGCCCCCGCCGCGCCGCGCCCGCGCCGGCCCCCGCCCGCCCCGCCAGGCCCCAAACAACGTGCGCCACCTGGGTGGTCGCCTCCCGCGTCGCCCCGCGCGCGCCACCGCGCCCGCCGCCGGCCCCGCGCCCCTCGGGCCGCGGGGAAGCGGCCCGCGCAGCTGCGGCCACGCACGCGCCCGCCGGCCCCGGCGTGGCCCCCGGGCGCTCAGCTGAGGGCCATGCGCCCCCGGGCGATCCGTGCGACTCCCGCGCCCCGTGTTCCGCCCGCGCAGGGCCCAGGCCGCGGAGCTGGCCGTCTTCGCCGACAGCAGGAGCCAGCCGAACGCGGGCGTCCCCAAGGTCAACGTCCCGGCGTTTGCGCACGCGCCGGTGCCCCAGCCCGCGGCATGGGCGGCCAGCCAGCCCGCGAACGTCGGACACGCGCTCTCCGGCGCGGGCGGCGACCCCGCGGCCATCCTCCAGCTCATCGCGTCCTCGCAGGGCCAGAGCACCCTCGGCAGCCAGGTGCGTGCCGCGCCCGCGACCCTGTGCCTGGTGTGGCCAGCCAGCCCCCCCGTGACGACACCGCGCGGGCCGCGTGCGCGCGTACCCGGGCCCTCGCGCGCGCGGACCGCGGGAACCTCGCACGCTGACCCCGCCCCGCGCCCCCGCGCCCCCGCTGCGCGCAGCTGTCGGCGCTCCCCGGGCTCCAGGCCCCGCCGGCCTCCCAGCCCGGGCAGCCGAGCAGCACGACCGCGCTCGTGCAGCTCGCCATGCGCCAGCTGCAGGCCCAGCAGGCCCAGCAGGACCAGCGCGGCGCCCTCGCGGCCTCCCTGCCGCTCGGCTCGCTGCCCCTGAGCGCCCCGCTGTCCCTCGCGGGGGCGCCGCAGCCGCTCAGCGCGCCCCAGGCCATGCTGCCGCCGCCCCCGATGCTCGCGAGCCAGCCCGTCGACGGCGCCGCGCGCTCCGGCGCCCCGCTGCTCCCGGTCAGCGGCATCGGCGGCGACCCCGCCATGAGCCTCCCGGCCGCGCCCGTGAGCAACAACACGGCGCTGCTGCAGCTCCTCGGCGGGCTGAAGAACGGCGCCGACAACCAGGCGTCGGATCACCATCCCGGCGCCAGCGGCGGCGGCAGCAGCCACAACCAGGCGACGGCCAACCAGACCATCCAGGCCGCGCTGCAGCAGCTCCTCGCCGCGCAGGCCGCGCCGACGTCGCAGGCGGCGCCGACGAGCGCGCCGCCGCGCAGCCAGCCGCCCACGTCGTCGCCCGCGGGCGCCGGCCAGAAGCGCGCTGTCGACGAGCTGCAGGAGATGGCCGCGAAGCGCCCGCGCACCGACATCCCCGTCGGCGGGGAGCAGGGGTCGCGCTGAGGGAGCCCGCTCCGCGGCCGGAGACGTTCGGACTCCACTCGTTCCGTTCGAGAGACCTCCCCCTGACAGCGCTCTCCCCCCCCCTCCCTTTCTCCCCCCTCTCCCCCGCCTGCCCCCCGACCTTGTCGCGCATGTGCTTCCGGAGAGGGATGAAGACCGACGCGGCCGGGCTCCAGAGCCCGCCGTCTCTCCGTGCAGTCATCCCCTACAGGGCCTGTTGCCTGATTCGGCCACACGCGTCGCCCCGCAGACGCCCCACCCCCTACCCATGCCCAACTTGACACACTCACGACGCCGACGCCGCGAGCCGCGCACCGACGCGCCCGCGGCGCCGCCCCCCGCCCGAGGCACCGCCTCGCGTGTGCCGCGAGGGGGGGGCGAGGGCGGCCCCCGCAGGGGCTTCGAGGCGCCGGCGGCCACCGCCGCGCGCCCCGACCCCTTCCCGGCCGCTCGCGTCGTAGCTCACACGCGCACCACCTCGGCGCCCTGCTCGAGCCACCGCCACCAACAACAACAGCGCACCACAGCACCTGCACAGCACCCGCTCCACGGGCGCGGCGAGGCCCCCCCTCCGCGTCCGTCACTGTCCGTTTCCGCCTCCGGGGCCCGCACTCGGCACCTCCCGAGCTCCGCAAACAGTCGCCACGACGACGAAGACAACGACGAAGCTGCTCCCCCCTGGCAGCGCCGGGCGCCGCGTCGCCCGAGCCGGCGCTGCCCGGACGCCTTCAGCTCTCCCGGTGGTGCGGGCGCCGCGCTGCGGCCGCACGCTGCGCCCCTGTCGGTGGCGCCACCAACGCGCCCCCCTGCGCTCCGTTGCCCGGGCGATGCCCGGCGCACGGACCCAGGCGCGCAAATCCGTCACCCACGAGGCCGGCATGTAACTTGACGTGCGGGACGGGCTCCCCGTCCCCGCGTTGAAGTGAGAAGATGACAGCGACACCACACAGCGACCTGCGCAGCTCCGGGCGCCTCCCAGGTGCACACGGCGCGGATCCACTGATCCGCCCCGGGTGCATCAACACTGTAACGACTCCCAGGCAGCCGCCGCACAGCGTCACGCGACCCACAGACCCGCGTACCGGAGCGTGGAACGCAAGGCGGCACCTCTGAGACCTCTAGGCCGCGCCTGGATGGGAGCTGCTGCTGCTGCTGCCCCGCGCGTGGGTCCGCACCGCGTGATTCTCAGGTCGTCACAAACGTCGAGCTACTGTTCGAACTACCTACATGCAACCTCGCCGGGAGGGGCATCGACCACCCACCCGGCCTACGCCGCCCCGTCGCCGCACGCTGCGCCGGCGGACGATCGGTCCGCGGGGGGCGGCGCGGTGGCGCGTCGCGACCCGGGACACGTGGCTGTCCTGCTCCCTGGCCGTCCCCGCGCGCGCCTAGGCCGCGACGGCGGCCTGCAGCTCCGGCGGCGCGCACTCGGGCGTGGCGGCCTCCGAGGGCGGCACGAGCTGCCAGAACTTGCCCTTCTCGGCGTCCCAGTTGTCGAGGATCGCCGCGGCCTTGGCCGAGCCCGTGCGCTGCTTGTGCTCCTCGAGGAGGCCCTTGAGCTGCGCCTCGCCCGCGGGGGACGGGATGCGCTGCATCTTGACGATCTCCTTGTTCACGCGCGACTCGAAGTTGCCCGCGGGGTCGTAGAAGTAGCCCACGCCGCCCGTCATGCCGGCCGCGACGTTGCGGCCGACGGTGCCGAGGCACACCACGGTGCCGCCGGTCATGTACTCGCAGCAGTGGTCGCCCGCGCCCTCGACGACCGTCTGCGCCAGCGAGTTGCGCACGGCGAAGCGCTCGCCCGCGCGCCCGTTGACGAACAGCTTGCCGCCCGTCGCGCCGTACAGGCACGTGTTGCCCACGAGCGCGGCGTCCTCGGGCGCGTACTTGACGTCCTCCGGGTGGCGGATCGACAGCACGCCGCCGGCCATGCCCTTGCCCACGTAGTCGTTGGCCTCGCCCACGAGCGTCACGTCCATGCCGCCCACCATGAAGCAGCCGAACGACTGCCCCGCGGACCCGCGGATGTTGAGCTTGATCGTGCCCGGGAACCCGCGGTCGCCGTGCAGGCGCGCGATCGCCCCGCCCACGCGCCCCATGGCCGCGCGGTCCACGTTGACGATGTCCACGTCCAGCGAGGCGTCGCCGCCCGACTGGATGGCGGCCTGGATCTCCGGCTTGGCGAGGATCTCGTCGTCGAGGCAGACCGGGCAGTTGATGTGCGTCTCCTGCTTGCGGCGGTCCGACGACAGGCCGGTGCGCTCGGCGTGCTGGAGGAGGAACGACAGGTCGAGGCCGGCCGTCTTCTCGAGCGTCTTGGTCTTGGACTGCGTGAGGAGGTCCGTGCGGCCGATGACCTCGTCGAGCGAGCGGTAGCCCAGGCGCGCGAGCTCCTCGCGGACCTCCTGCGCGACGAACTCGAAGAAGTGCACCAGGTCCGACGGGGCGCCCGGGAAGCGCGCGCGGAGCTCCTCGCGCTGCGAGGCCACGCCGACGGGGCAGTTGTTCGTGTGGCACACGCGCGCCATGATGCAGCCCGTCGCGATCATGGCCAGCGTGCCGAAGCCGAACTCGTCGCCGCCCAGGAGCGCCATCATCATCACGTCGCGGCCGTTGCGGATGCCGCCGTCCACGCGCAGCACCACGCGCTCGCGCAGCTCGTTGCGCGTCAGCGACGTGTGCACCTCGGCGAGGCCCATCTCCACGGGCCCGCCGCAGTGCTTGATGGACGACACCGGCGAGGCGCCCGTGCCGCCGTCGTGCCCCGAGATCTGGATCACGTCCGCGTTCGCCTTGGCCACGCCCGACGCGATCGTCCCGATGCCGGCCTCGCTCACCAGCTTCACCGACACCTTGGCCGTCTCGTTCACCTGGTGCAGGTCCCAGATGAGCTGCGCCAGGTCCTCGATCGAGTAAATGTCGTGGTGCGGCGGGGGCGAGATGAGCGGGACGCCCGGCTTCGAGCGGCGCAGGTCCGCGATGTACGGCGAGACCTTCTTGCCCGGGAGCTGCCCGCCCTCGCCCGGCTTGGCGCCCTGCGCAATCTTGATCTCCACCTGGTCGGCGTTGACCAGGAAGTGCGGGGTGACGCCGAAGCGGCCCGAGGCCACCTGCTTGATCTTCGAGGTCGCCGTGTCGCCGTTCTCGAGCCCGCGCAGGTACGGGAAGGTCGGCGAGTTGCCCTCGGCGTCGACGTCGTCCATCTTGAGCCAGCGGACGGGGTCCTCGCCGCCCTCGCCCGAGTTGGAGCGCCCGCCGATGCGGTTGACCGCCACCGCGATCGTCTCGTGCGTCTCGCGCGAGATGGCGCCGAGCGACATCCCGCCCGTGCAGAAGCGCTCCATGATGTCGCCCACGCTCTCCACCTCGTCCACCGCGATGGGCTCGCGGTCCGACTTGAACTCGAGGCAGTCGCGCAGGACGTGCACGGGCGCGTTCGCGAAGTGCTCGAGGTACGCGTCGTACGCCTCGGGCTGCGCGTCCTTGGAGCCCAGCCCCACGGCCTTGTGCAGGAGCTTCGACATCTCCTGGTTGTTGGCGTGGTACTCGAGGCCGCGCATCGACTGGATGAAGCCGAAGTTCTCGAGCTTCTTGAGCTCCTCGCCCGACGAGTGCGCCTTGGACCAGAACCCGACGGCCTCCTCCTGCAGCTCGGCGAACGACATGCCGCCGATGCGCGAGATCGACCCGTAGAAGCACTTGTCGACCACCTCGCGCGAGAGGCCGTACGCCTCGAAGATCTGCGCGCCGTGGTAGCACGACAGCAGCGAGATGCCCATCTTGGACAGGATCTTCTTCAGGCCCTTCTCGGTGGCCGTCTTGAAGTTGTTCTGCGCCGCCTCGATCGTGATGTTGGGCATCTTGCCGGCCTTGACCAGCTTCTGCGTGCGCGGGCTCGCGTGCCACTGGCGGCACGTCTCGTACGCCAGGTACGGGCAGATGGCGTGCGCGCCGTAGCCGACCAGCGTGGCCACGTGGTGCGTGCTGAAGCACTGCGAGGTCTCGCACGCGATCGACGTCTGCGAGCGCATGCCCTTGCGGATCAGGTGGTGGTGCACCGCGCCCGTCGCGAGCAGCATCGGCACCTGCGGCTCGCCCGCCTCGGCGCCCGCGCGGTCCGACAGCACCACGATCTCGCACCCGTCCTTCACCGCGGCCTCGACGTCCGCGCAGATCTTCTCCACGGCCTTCTCGAGCCCGTCCTTGTCGCCCTGGTCGAAGGTGAGGTCGAACACCCGCGTGCCGAACGCCTCCCCCTGCCCCTTGATGTGCTCCAGCTCGGCCTCGGTCACCAGCGGCGACTTGAGCAGGATCTGGTGCGCGGTGCCCTCGTCCGGGTTGAGCAGGTTGCCGCGCTTGCCGAGGCGCATCTCGAGCGACATGACGAGGCCCTCGCGCAGCGGGTCGATGGGCGGGTTGGTGACCTGGGCGAACCGCTGCTTGAAGTAGTCCGCCAGCATGTGCCCGCGGCCCGAGAGCACCGCGAGCGGCGTGTCGTCGCCCATGCAGTACGTCGGCTCCACGCCCGACGCGGCCATGCTCTCCACGATCAGCTGCGCGTCCTCGAGCGACATGCCCGCCGCCGTCTGCAGCTTGAGCGCCGCGCCGGCCTCCAGCGTGGGCGCCGCGGGGAACGTCGACTTGCCGGCGTCCTCGAGGCGCGAGACGCCCTTGGTCACCAGCTCCGCGTAGTTCCGGCGCGCCGCGACGGCCTTGATCACGTCCTCGTTCTCCATGACCTTGCCCGTCTCCAGGTTGGCGAGCACCGTCTGCCCGGGGCCCAGGCGGCCCTTGATCGCGATCTTCGACGCCGAGTCGAACACGTCGCCGAGCACGCCGACCTCGGACGCCATGTAGACCATGCCGTCCTCCGTGGTCCAGTACCGGGCCGGGCGCAGGCCGTTGCGGTCCAGGCGCGCGCCGATGTGCTTGCCGTCCGAGAACACCAGCAGCGCGGGGCCGTCCCAGCCCTCCTGGAGGCCCTCGAAGTGCTCGTAGAAGGGCACCACCTCGGGGTACTTCTCCATGAGCTCCGGGTGGTTGCGGTAGGCCTCGGGCACGAGCACCATCATGGCCTCCTCCGCGGGCGTGCCCGTCTGCACGAGCAGCTCGGCGACGTGGTCCAGGTTCGCCGAGTCGGACTCGGCGGCCGAGCACAGCGGGAAGACCACGTCCTCGTGGCCCGCCAGGACGGGGTGCTCGAGGTCGCCCTGGCGCGAGGCCACCCAGTTGAGGTTGCCCTGCAGCGTGTTGATCTCGCCGTTGTGGCCCAGGAAGCGCATGGGCTGCGCGAGCGGCCAGCGCGGGTTGGTGTTGGTGGAGAAGCGGCGGTGGTAGATCGCGAAGCTCGTCTCGTACGCGTCGTTCTGCAGGTCCTTGAAGAAGCGCGCGAAGCCCGTGCCGTTGAGCATGCCCTTGTACACGATCACGCGCGTCGACAGCGAGCACACGTAGAAGTCCTGCCCGCCCAGGTCGCCCAGCGCGCGGCCCTTGGCCTCGCACGAGCGGCGCACGAAGTACAGGGCGCGCTCCAGGGCGTCGCCGGTCAGGCCCTCGGTGGACTTGACCACGATCTGGCGGATGCGCGGCTGCGTGCCCTTGGCGATGCGGCCGACGGCGTCGTGCTCCACGGGCACCGCGCGCCACCCGAGCACCTCGAAGCCGCCCTCGCGCGCGGCGGCCTCCAGCGCGGCCTCGCACTGGGCCTCGAGGTCGTCGTCGTTCGGCAGGAAGACCATGCCCACGCCGTACGGGCCGCCCGCGGAGACCTCGGGGAAGGACTCGGCGAGGAGGGCCCACGGGATCTCGGCCATGATGCCGATGCCGTCGCCCGACACGTCGTCCGCCGAGCACGCGCCGCGGTGCTCCATGCACGCCACCGCGTTGCAGGCCTGCGGCGTGGAAGGGCGGGGGGGGCGGATGGGGGGGGGGCCGTGTGTGTTTGTGCGAGTGTGTGGCAGCACGTGAGAGGGGCGGCGGCGGCGCGGTCGCTGGGCGCTCACGTCCTGGATGATCTTGTGGGACTTCTCCTGGCGGATGTTGGCGATGAAGCCCACCTGCGGTCGACGCGGGGGGGCGCGGCGGTGTGCGAGGCTAGCCCTGGCGGGGGCGGGGCAGCGCGGCGCGTGCGGCGCGCGGGCGGGCGCGCCGGCGGATGCGGGGCCGAGCGGCGCGGGGACGCGAGGCGTGCGCGTGCGCGGGCGCGGCGCCGCTGCGGCGCGCGGGCGGCGCGGGGGCGCGGTCGGAGGCGTCGGCCACTCGCTGGTGCGTGGGCGGCGGCTCCCGGCGTGAGGGGAGGAGGAGACGCGCGCGCGGGTCCCGCGGCGGCGGGGACCGGAGCGGAGACGGGGGGTGCGGCGGTGGCGGCGAGATCGCCGGGGCCGCGCGAGATGCGCGCGTGTGTGGCCGGCCGGGGCGGTGGGAGGGCGGCGGAATTGGGGTCCGCGCGGGGCGATGGCGCGAGAACTGTCGCGTCGTTCGGCGGCCGCGGGGACGGACATGGCGCACGCCGCGCGGCGGCGGGCGCGAGGGGCTGGACGGCGCGGCCGGAGCGCAAGACCTCCAACAGATGGGGGCAGCCGCCGCGCGCCGGCGTTCCGGGGCAAATGCGCGGTTGCCGTTCGACCAGGCCGGCAGCACGTTATTCGAGGGGGCCGGCGCGTGCGAAACCGGGGGGAGGTATGGCGCGGTGGGCGGGACTCGCACCCCGCACGCGTCGCGCTCCTTCAGGATGTCCTCCAGGTCCGCGGCGGGGCTGTCGGCCGCAGCGGCCGCGATGTGCTTGGCCTTCTGGCGCCTGTCGACCGCGCGGGCCGCGCGGCGGTCGGCATTCTTGCTAGGCCGCGACGAGCGGTGCACGGGCTGCGGGTAAGGTGACCGGAGGGGCGCGACGTGGGCGGCCTGGCGGGACGAGGGGCGCGACGGGCGGGCGTCGTGAGGAGCGTGAAGGCGCGTTCGGGCCGCGAACGCACCAGAGTCGCCCCGAGGCGGACATTCTGGGCCGTCTGCTGCTGGGCAGCACCGGCTGTCGAGTCTAGCAGCGCATTCAGACGCATGTTGATGTCACTGAGGCCACGGGATGTTCGCTAGAAACAGCCCGGATCTGTCCGTGCCGCGCGCCGACCCACGCCCTCGACGTGCGGGCCCTGCCGGCCCTGCGGGACTCTGCCGACTGCCCGCCGGAGGCCCCAGGCACCCCGCAGGGGGCGCGCGGGCGTTGATATGCACCTCATTTCCCCCGGAACGGCGAGATACATTCACATGCATCCCGCACGACGCGACGGTTCCACCGCGGCGGCTCGGCGACGCGGCGGCGAGCGCACCAGAGTCGACGAAGCATGCCGTGTGCGTTGTGTGTGGTGTGTTCCACCGGGTGGCAGGCGAGGCGGAGGCGGAGGCGGAGGCGGAGGCGGAGGCGGTCGCGAGGGAGGGCCCCCGACGGCGCCAGCGTGGGCTGGCCGGGAGGAATTCGTCAAATGTCACGGCGACACAGCGGGCCTGCTTCGGCGCTGTCGGTTCCGCCACCCCCGCGTCGCCGCGCGCGTGCAGCGGTGCCTCGACAACGACGGCCGCGCGCCGCCGCGAGGGAGAGACACAGAGTAGTAATTGACACGTCGTCTGCGACTGCGATGCGGTCACCCACGCGCTCACACGCAGTCAGTGCCGGCACCCCGCGTCGCCGCACGCGTGCAGCGGCGCCTCGACGGCCTCCCGCTCGGGCGACAGCACGACCCCCTCGAGCGGCGTCGTCTTCGGGTGGAAGGTCTCCCACACGTTGCGCCTCCACCCGCGGTCGAACGGGTTCCGGTAGCGCCCGCGCGGGTCCTTGAAGTGCGGGAGGCGGTACCAGTTCGCGAGCTCGTTCGTCGTCACGTTGTGCATCACCTGGTTCGTCTGCGCCATGGCGAGCAGCCCCACCGAGAACATGAGCAGCACGTCGAACACGATGAAGAACACCACGCCGAGGTGCGCGCCCATGTGGTCGGCGCGCGCGCGGCCCGTGACCACGCTGCGCGCGCGCACGCCCGCGAGCACCGCGCCGAGGACCATCGTGGCCAGGCCGGTCCACAGGAAGGCCAGGAAGTAGTGCCGGTTGCCCTTGGCCACGGTGGTGCCGACCCAGGGGCAGTAGTGGTCGAACACCTCGATGCAGCGGTCGCGCACCGCGCAGTGCTTGGACCGCAGCGGCTTGACGATGCGGCAGCTCACGCAGATCTGCCCCCAGTTGCCCCGCCACAGCGCGGGCGACCCGCGGAAGCTGTACTGGTTCGGCTCGAACAGCTCGGGGTCCTCCTTGGACGGGCGCGCCTCGCCGATGCCCGGCGAGATGACGCCCGGGTCCGCCGTGGTGGTCTTGTACAGCAGCGCCAGCGACGCGGCGAGCAGGACGTACGCGAACTGGACCCACCGCGTCATCGCGGGGCCGAGCGGGCCGTACGCCGCGCTGTCCGCGACGACGACGTGGTAGAACCACAGCCCGAGCCCGAGCATCATCCCCCACACCACGGGGCACAGGTGCAGCGCGGCGAGCCAGCGCAGGCGCCCGTTGGCGCCCCAGAGCGGGTGTTTGGCCTGCTGCTGCCGCGTCTGGATCGCCTTGACGTGCTTGGCCACCGTCACGTGCCCCTTGGCCATCGCCAGCTCGTACGGCGTGCACCCCGTCACCTCCTTCTCCTTGAGCATGTCCGGCCCGCCGCCGTGCACCAGCACCGTGATGCACTCGCCGTACCCGCGGATCGCCGCCCAGTGCACCGGCGAACACCCCTCCTGCGCGCGCGCGCCGTGAGCGTCGGTTCGTACGCGTCTTGTGCGTTGTGCGTGCGTGTATGTGTCTGTGCTTGTTGTTGCGCGTGTGTGTGGGGCATGTGTTCGCGCGCGCTCCCCCCTACCCCCTCTGCCCCACGCGCGCGCACCTTGTCGGGGTTGAGCATCTTGCACTCGAGCACGATGAGCAGGCGCGCGGTGTCCGCGAAGCCCTTGTAGCACGCCCAGTGCAGCGGCGTGCGGCCGTCGGCGTCCTGGCGGTCCGTGTCGGCCTTCCAGCGGTAGTGGAAGTAGTACAGCAGCGCCGTCTGCCCGTACTGCGCGCACACGTGGCACGGCGTGTACCCCTTGCGGTCCGGGTGGTCGGCGGACGCGCCGCGGTCCAGCAGGCACTGCGCGGCCTCCATCGACCCGGTGACCGCGGCCCAGTGCAGCGCGGTCTGCCCCGTGTGGTCCTCCTGGTGCAGCGCGGCGCCGCACTCGTCCAGCAGGTACGCGATGGTGTCCACGCGGTTGTTCAGCGCCGCCCACTGCAGCGGGTAGAACCCGTCCTCGTTCGCTCTCCGCCCGCACTCGGCGTCCTTGTCCAACATCTCCTTCAGCCTGTCGATCCGCCCCCACGCGCACGCGCGCCACGGCGTGCTGAGCTCGTCCTGCGCGCAGGAGGCGGGGGGGAAGGGGCGCGGCGCGCTTCACGCCGTGGGGTCGGGGGCGTCGCGGTGGTCACCCCCCTCGAGATCGTGTCGGGGCGCGCGGGTGCTCGCGGGCGGCCGCGGGCGGCGCGGACGAGTCGCGGGGGCGGGCGGGCGCTGGTGCAGCAGGTTGAGCCGCGTACCTCGGACGGCTCATCCTCCTTCTTCTTCTCTTGAGGCTGATCCTGCGGGACGGGAACAGAGGACGCGGCGCGCGGTCGCTCGCGGCCAGACGCGAGCGGTGCGACGTGCACGGTCGGCGATCCCTGCTGGGGCAACCGTGGCGCGCGGCGCGGCGCTCCCTGCGCACCTCGGGCCCCGGCTGTGCGGGCTTCGTGGCATAGCCCAGCGACAGAGCGTCCATGTTGTCGCCGCCTCGGCCCTCCACGGTCGCGCGACGGACGCCCGCGCCCGCGCCAGTGGGGGGGCTGGCTGCACACCAGCGGGACGTGTGATGTGCTGAGGCCCACGCGCCCTTCCCACAATCACCGAAATGCTGTCCGGCTGCGAGAGAGTGCGGCGCGGCGCGTGGCTGCCGCTCCAACGGGCCGTCGGGCCGTCGGGCCGCCGGGTCGGGTCTGACGGGAGATGTCGCACGGGATCCGGGTGGCGCGGCGCCGCCAGCAGTGTCCCTCTCTGTGCTCACGGACCCCGCGCTCGTCCGCGCTTCGCAGTGGGACCGTCGATCCATGCGGCTTCATATCTTCGTTCGCTCGCGACGTCCAAGGTGACGTGCGTCGACATGCGTGCCCGCGGTGCGCCCGGGGGCGCGCGGGACGCGTCGAAAGCGCGCGCGGCGGCCGCGCCGGGGGCGCCGCCGGCGCGCACGCACCCGCACAGGCCCGAGGCGGCCGCCGCGGCGGCACCGCAACGTGTGGTGTGGTGCGTCTTTGTCGACGCCGCGGTTCGCGGTACCGCCTCCGACGCGGCGCATTCCTCGCGGAAAGGCGAGCCACCACCAAGCGCGCGCCGGTCGCGGCGATGAATGCGCGGGAGCAGCACCTGCTGTGCGCTGCAGGCGCCCAGAGTAGGCGAAATCGTGGCATTGTGGTACAGATGTGCTCAATCTGCGTGGGACGGTTGTATACCAGTGGAATTCGCGTGGAATTTCGAACTTCGGTTCACTTACTAACAGTGGAAATGATACAGAGAAGATTAGCATGGCCCCTGCGCAAGGATGACCACGAAAAGACGAGAGAGGAAACCATATATTTATGCCCTTTTGACCACCCCCTCAGAGCGTCTGCGTCACGAGGTACGACTTCCTTGGCCACAAGGGGACGCCTGCGGGCCACAAGGAAGCGCCTGCGGGCCACAGACACGGCCGGGGGACTTGCGCGTTGTTGTTTTCATCGTTGGCACGCTGACGTCAGGTATCCATCAGAGCTCACACCTCCAGGGACACAAGGACCCAGCCCCCGCGCGAGACGCCTACGCGTCGAAGTGCTCGACGTCCCCGAGCCCGAACTTCGTGGCAAACGCCTGCGCGTCGGCATTGATCATCGCCTGTTCCCCCGGAGGCACCGCCAAGGGCTCGGGGGATCCGACCCCCCCGTACGGCCGAGGAAGCCTCTGGAACCGCCGGTCCTTGCAGGCCGCGTCGTCTGCGGCCGCAGGCAGGGGGACGTTGGCCACACGGCCCTGCAGTGCGATGTCCTTGAGTGCCTCGCACATCGCCGGAGACCCGCCGACGGCCTCGAAGATCTGCTGCCAGGTCGTCTTGAACGAGTCCCTTGGATTGACATCAGTCTTGCGCAGCTTCGGCGCGAGCATGGTGAGGAGCTCCGCCGGCGGGCCCGGGTACGCGCCGTAGAACAGTCGCTCGACGGTCAGGAGCCTGCCGTTGTGCATGAAGGCGTCGTCGACCTGCGCGGGCCCTTCCGCGCAGAACATCGCGAAGAAGACCGACACCGCGAGGCGATACAGGCGGTGCACCCAGGAAAAGTGCATCCCCCACACGCCGTTCTCGTCCTCGTACTCGTCGGGACGGAAGCGGATCAGGTGGACCGGCTTTCCGGCGTGGTCCGCGGCAGCCTTGTGCACGTCGACCGTCCGCGCGCGGTCGGCCGGCCCCGAATAACCAAAGTGTCCATTTTCGTCGTTCTCGATGAGGACTCCCCGCTCAGGCCCGTCGATGAAGACGTCGGGACGATACTGGCAGCCCGGCGTGAACGTCTTGTCGAGACTGACGACGTCGGTCGTGCCTGGGCGGATGTGGTTCCCCAGGAGCAGGAAGAGATGGTGTATCATATCGCTCTCCGAAGAAACCATCCACGTGCCCGGCGCCAGCTCCCGCACCTTCTCGTCCATCCACCACGATCCGTGGCGGAGACAGTAGCAGCGCCTCCGCATGTCCGAACAGACGAGCGGCGAAAAAACCTTCTCGAAGACCGCCTCCTGGTCGCAGCCCTGCTCGGAGCACTCCCCCAACGGGTAGGCCTTCCGAAGCCCTGCGTCACAGCGGAGAGGTCGACCGGTGTCGTCAGATGTCGCGGGCGGCCGTGCAGCAAGGGTTGGGAGACAACAAGGCGCACGCCGCGAGCCCACCGCCGACGTGAGCGCGACAAACGCGACGGAGACGGATCGCATAAATGATCGCTACCCGAAAACCGGCCCCACGTCCTCGCGTGGCGGCCACGGGGCGGCACATATCGCGACGAGGGTGTCGACCACGACTGCACGGCTCTGCCGGCTTCGGACGTGCCGGGTCCGTCATTGAGGCACAACTATCGTGCAGGACTCATCGACGTGATATCTGACCAGGGGCCTCGCGGCCGCGGAGGGGCGCGGCGAGTGGGAAATCCGCCTGTGCACTGGCAGAGAAGTCCTACAGTCGCACCGCCCCTGGACAGGGATCCTGTGCAAGATCGTCCCAGCACGCGGCTAACACGCGCTCCGAGGTGTGATGCACGTCTACGGCATCGTGGCACGTCAGTGCGGGCGGGCCAAACCTCACCTCGGAGCCTCTCCAGCAGCTCCTTCTGCGTGCGGGCCGTCGGCTGGTCGCTCATCGTTGCGAAGGGCGGCAGCGCGCTCACCGATCACTTGCAACTCTGCGCCGCAAGTCGCGCTGGGCGCGCCCTCGTCCGCAGGCGCGTCCTGCCGGCGCCGCGCGTGGCCATCAGTCAGTCAGACTGCATGGGGGAGTGACGCTCGACGGGGGGGGAGGTTCGTGCGGACGGCGCCGTGTCCTGCGCACACGGATGATCGGCGGCCATGGACGGACAGCGGTCGCGCGATGCCTCGATCCAAAGCAGCGAGCCGCCTGCGCATGCGCCGCCTCAGGCACCACGGCAACATCAGCAGCGCTGAGTGCGTTCGCCGCCCCGCACCTCGCCGCGTGCGCTCGCAGCGTGCGCTCGCGTCTCCGCGGCGGCACGGCTCCGCGCCCAACCGACCGCCGAGCGCTGACAACCTGCCTACGTGACGTACGTCGCCACGGGTATGACAAACGTACGAAGACGACTGCCGGATCGGCGTCGATGGCGTCAAGGACATAGATGAACAACGAGGACGCCGCACGGGACACGCAGCGCGCCACGACGGCGCCTGACGATCCCCCCGCGACACAGTCCTTCCCCGCCGAGACTTACAGACCGGAGACGTGCCCCGTGCGGCCCGCCGGCATGGCCGACGCGGAATGCAGCGGCGGAGACGGCCAGGACCCCGACTACGTGCCCCCGGGCGCCCGTTCGTGACTCACTGCTCGCAGGATGCCACTCGACGGACCGCACGGCGGTGCAGTCCTCCGTGTAATGAACAACCAAGGCCGAGAGCAACGATGCGGTGGAGTACCCGCACGCAGGATGAGCAAGCGGCAGCAACAGATGTCGGGGTCCCAGCACCTGCGCAGCTTGAGTGATGTCTTCGATCATTGACGAGCCCCGCGGGCGTGCGGGTACTCGTCGGCGAGCCCCACCAAGCGTCCCGATGTCGTCGGCCGGCGGCCCTGCCCGGTGAGACACACGCAAGACATCACGCATGTCAGGTGAGGCGGTGATATCATATGATACATACCGATGATGGTGTCATGGGGCTCCAGGGCCGCGGAACACCCGCACGGCCGCAGGAAGGGGGTTGGGGGAGGGAGGGGAGGGGGTTTGGTGTGGGGAAGTGTTGGGGTGGGGGGGGTTCGTCGAGTAAGGGGAGGTGTATTAGCCGTAAACGTTCACGGGGAGATCGCTGAAAGCCGCACGCTGCCAGCGCCGGGGCGAAGTACGACGGCGCATGTCGGGTGCGGTCGACGGGATACGCGTGGTTCGCGGGTGCGTTGGCAGCGTCAAGGCGCGTAACTTCGCGGACAACGAGGTCGTGAACGCCTTCAAGTGTGTGGCAGGCGCAAGTGTGGGGCCGCACGTTTCAGGCATGCGGCCCTGTGCTGGCGATAGAGGCGTGCTCTGTCATATCCGCGCTCGTGGATCATGTAGCGGACGTTGGCGGCAAGGGCGTGGACGTAGCTGTCGCGGTCGGTCACCTGTACGCATGTGAGGCGATGCGGATGTGTTCCGTGAGCCACGGGCATCTTGTCGGCTCCCCGCGGCTCTACGATGCCTGGAAAAGTCGTCGACAGCGCTCTGTCCCCGCTTGCGCCCGCGTACATTGCCGGCGACCACACAGAAGAGCTAGGCACCTGTCACATGGACCAGGTCCACGTGAAGGAGATCGAGCAACACGAGTGCATCCTGCCCCTGCTCTGCTCGCGCAGGGTCACCGCGCCTGCCAGCCCACACCTCGTGGTTCACGGACGTCGGCCTCGCCTGCCCGCCCGCCACCTCGCTGTTCCCGATGAACGACCGCAGCCAGCGTTGCGCCGGCAACCTCCACACCGTGGTCGATGGCAAGACGGTCATGGAGCAGGCCCTCGGGCAGCAGTGGAGGCTGGTGCTGCCCGACGCGCACGACCACTCCCGCGTGCTCAGCAGGTGCAGCGCCTGCACGAGTGGTGCAGCGGGAGCCTCGCGCGCCCCAACCGCACGCAGGGCACGTTCCAGATGTACGTCACGCGCAGCATGACCTCGAAGGAGCTACTTGAGCGCAAGCTTCCGCGCGAGGTCTTCCGCGCTGCATCCGCAGTGGCAAGGCAGCCTCGCCGGCGAGGGTCACGTGGGAGTGCACTCACATGGGGCGCATCCGCGCAGAGCTGCACAACAGCCTGACCAAGACGCCCCGCGAGCACAGGGTGTTCGAGCTCGGCCAGGACGCCGAGGCCTGGGTGGACGCCGCTCCGGCCTGGACTCCACCGCTGGCTCGCCGCACAGGGAGTCTGCCCGCCCCCGCGTTCCGCTCTCGCTTCCACTCCACTGGTCCAAGCCATTCCGCGCTCGTACTGCGCCCCATGCACGACGAATACCTCGCCCCGGCCCGTGACTGAGCCTGCCATTCAGGCTGCCGGCCACGCGCTCCCCACGGAGCACGCGACACGGACCCCGGCCCGCGCCCCGCGCGGTCCTACCGACTGCCAGCGCGAGGCACCCCGCAAGGACTCGAACGGCTTCGCCACGGTCCGCGGCGCGGTCTGGACCCTCCCCCGACACCGGCGGAGGCCTCCACCCGCCACGTCGCGGCCCCAGAGGCGCCACGGCGGCGCGCACGCAGGGGGGAAGCACCGGCGCCGGGCCTCCAGCACCGCGCCCGGCGGGGCCCACCGCGAGGCCGGCCGAGGGCGCGGCCTCGGGAGCGCGTCGGGGGCGGTGAGGGCGGCGTTTGCGCGCGCGGCAGACTCGGAGGACCGCACCGCCCCCCCCTGGCCCTCCGAAAGCCATACCCAAGGGCTCGCTGCGGTTTCCTGGACCATCGGGGGGTTTGTGACCCCCGATCATGGAAACGAAAGTTTCTTCTTGTCAACGAGCCAACCTTTCCCCCGCCCCCCCCCGACATCATCGCGCTGCAGGAGACGTGGCTGCCGACGGGCAGTGCCTTCCCGGAGGCCGCGATTCCCGCGGGATACCACGCCGTGCTGCACATCGACATCGACACCACCGACGACACGCGCAGGCAGGGGACGGCGTTCGTCGTCCACAACGGCATCTGCCACCTCCCCGAGTCGCCCAGCGCCGACCAGCGTGGACTGCTCGACGGCTCCCGCAACTCCGCCACCATCCGCGTCGCCTAGACCCCACCCACGTCGCCGTCGAAGCTCGAATCTTTCACATCAGCGTGTCTGACGACGATGAGGACGGCTACGGCCCGCTCGAGCCCGCGCCGGAGCACGACACGCCGTCGGGCAGCGCCTACGACGCCGACAACCCGCGCGCGGGCGAGGGCGCGCATGTCCTGGTGCGCAGCGGGCTCCACATGCTCACGGCAGATTGGGGCCGGCATCGGGCCTTGTCACGCACCGCCGACAGCACGACCTGACCGGCACGGTCATCGACTACGCGGCGGTCAACCCGGCGGCCGCGACGGCCGTCAAGCGCTTCGAGGCCCTCGCGGACATCGGCGAGAAGGCCCTCGACGCCCTCCCCGGCTGCGGCGGACTCGGCCACCGCCCGCTGCTCCTCGAGCTCGACATCCTGCTGCAGCGCCGCCAAGCGCCGGCCGGCCGGGCCGAGCGGCACGCGCACTGGGATTGGACAAGGCGTGGGGGGGGGGCACTCGCGGGCACGCGTCGGCACGGAGGAGTACGTCGGAGAGGTTGCGGACC
This sequence comes from Pedinophyceae sp. YPF-701, assembly GCA_916048055.1. NCBI lineage: Eukaryota > Viridiplantae > Chlorophyta > Pedinophyceae > Pedinophyceae sp. YPF-701. Next base: position 1,460,686 of record CAJZHL010000010.1, on the reverse strand, counting down.
TGGCGACAAAGCTCCACGACCTCACGCAGACGCTGCGCCGCCTGACGCGCCCCTTGAAGCCCCGCCAGGCGCTCTGCACCCCCCGCGGCATCTAGCACCGCCCCGAGCCGGGCACGACGGCGGCGCACGAGCGCAACAGGTCACTCCGACGGGCCGGTGCCTCGCATGGACAGCGCCACGAGGCGCACAAGATCTACGCGCGGCGGGATGAGCAGGCGGCAGACCTGTGACACGCAACAAGCTGGGGCTCGCCAGGGGGCGCGGCGTGCGGAACCAGCGCTGCCTCAAGCGCAGGCCCGCGCAGGCAGCGCCGCTCGACGACCAGGGCGTCGTTGCGCACCTCGCGTAGCTCCTCGGGGCGCTCATGGGGGGGCCGGCTGCATTGCTGGTGACAGGGTCGCCTCCGTGCGGGCAATGCCGCGCGCCCGTGCAAGCCTACGATCGCGTATTGACAAGGAGAAGAAGAGCGAAGTCTACATGCGACGATCCCCGCTCGAAAGTGGTTCACGGCGCGGCTCCACGGGGTGCGGCACCGCGGCGGTGTCGCCTTCGCTCCTCAAGGGCGCGACGTCCGTCGTGCGACGAAACGACGCGCCATTCGTGACACACATTGGTTCTGGCAGTGCGTTCCGCCAAACACGCTGTCGGCTCGTTTCGGATAGCGAGGCCTAGAGCCTTCCAAAGCCACACATCAGTGGCCTATGAGAACGCGCAGTCCAGGAAGATGCCCGTGCCTGTGACATGGCGGTGTCAGTGTTGTTCGAACGCGGCGCGTCGTGCGCGCAAGACAAAATCAGAACGGGACAGCTGGGCACCTGGGTACAAGGCTGAGTGGGGGCTTCACAGCAGCGTCACTGTCAGCGGCTGACGAGCTCGAGGCGGGATGACCACACGTGCGCTGTCATTGCATGACGCTCAAGTGACCTGGGCCGCGGCAAAGATGCCAACCACGACAGTCCCGTGGCCGGAGAGGCGCATCGAATCCGGGCAACAAGTGAAGTGGCTGGGCCCGCCCGAAGGGTGGCATGTGGCCGGTGAAGTCGTCCGCGACAGTGGTGAATATCTTCTGGGGTCATATCGGGACAGCGCCCACATTGCTCCGCTGTACGACGTTGCGAGAGGCACCCGCGTCACGATGGCCTCGCTAAGGCACATATGCCACGCCTCGCTCCGCGCTGAACCGAGGTGCACCTGGGACGAGCTCCTCCGGATGCTCCCGAACGGGATCGCTCCTGGCGAGTACTTGAATCGCCCCGACGTCGGGAGAGAGCCGCTGCACGGTCTGGCAGCGAGAGTGGCATTCGAAAACGGTTTCTTCCCCGCGCGCGGCCAGGAGCGGCCGCGGTCGTTCGACAACATCACCAACGTGTGGACGGCCGTCCTGAAGGTCGAGCGCGACGAGCACGGCGAGACGAAAGTGGTGGTCGCCCGCCTGTTCACCACGAAGCAGTTCGCCGAGTTCAGCGGGGGCGCCATCGAGCACGATGAGATGCGAGATCCGACGTCGCAGCAGCTGGAAGGCGTCTGGATGCTGCAGGAGCAGATCGACGTCCCGTCGTCGAGCGTCGTGAAGTGGACGTTTTCTGGGCATGACGGCGTTTTCGACATCACCACTCCCATGGCGGACATCAAACTTCTTGGCCAGCCGGTCATCTCCTTGCACGATCACATCAAGGGCACGTATCGCAGCGTGATCGTGCCCCCCGAATTTCAGCCCGAGACAACGCGAGTCAGTGCGGGTGGAGGGTGCGACTGCACGCGTGTCATCAGCCAGGTGCCCGAGGGGGCGAAGAAATTTTTGCCGTGGTTTACAGGAGGCACTGCGGGAACCGGAGAACAAAACGGGCCGCCACGCGTGCGGCAGAAGCGATCGCACCTGCCGGTGCAGCTGCACAGCGACGGCTCCGCCTCTGCGCATGGCAGTTCTGGGCCGGTGTGAGAACTTACGTCGTGGTGGTAACTTACACGATCTCGTGTCACCGTGCCGCGCCGGCACGACTCCTGCGCACGCCGATGCGGGCGCGGTCGCACCGCCCGCTGCCAACATGCGTCAGCACATCACGAGACTGATGTCTTCCTCTGTTTACCGCGTTCAGGGTCGCGCTCCGGGCGGCGGGCCCCGACGCCGTGCTGGTCGCGAGGATGTCCGCCGCGACGGCATCCAGCCGCCGGTCGACCACAGCGATGCACTACGCGGGGGCGCGCGCGAGCTGTAGGCGCCCGAGCAACATCGGCTCGGGGCGGGCAGAGCGACCGTCGAGCCGCCCCGCGCGCGCGAGCAGCAGCAGCTGATAGCCCGCCGACAGTTGCACCTCCGCCTCGAGTCCGCTCGACAGCAGCGCCGCCAGCGACGTGATGTCCTTACCGAACTGCCCCGCGGCATTCTGCAGCCCCCAGCGCGCTCCGCGTTGATCGCCGCGGCCGACCCGGGCTCCGCCGAGGCCGTCGGGTCGGCCTCGCGCAGCAGCAGGCCGAGCGGGTCCGCCGCATCGCTCCCGCCGCCCTCCGCCGTCGCGGTCGAGGGCAGCGTTGTGCAGATCGTCGTCGCACGGCGCGTGGCGGCGTCTCGCGCGAACACGCAGTGGCGCACGCAGCCACGTCCACGCTTCGGCCACCGCGCGGGGCTTCCGCGCCGGCGTCAGCTCGAGCAGCGCCCGGACCCGCACGGCCGCACGCGCCACCCTCTGGCACCGCGAAGGCCATCCGCGCCATGCGCACCGCACAACCGTGGGCGCGGCAGGGACCAGCAGCGTCGCGCCGACGGCCGCGGCGTCGCCGCCGGCAGCCACGCGGGCGCTCCCGTCGCGGACGGTCGCGGCGGTGCGGCAAGCCATCATCAGCTCTAGCACCAGCCTCCTGAACTCCAAGGAACTGCACGGGGAAAAGGGAGACCATGAAATATTCAGCGGGCGTCGCGAGACACAGGCGGAGTTGTCAGGGGCGGGAGCAGGTGCGGTGGTGAATTGAAGGGTGGTGGTGAAGTGTGCGGTCAGGCCGCACCTGTCGGTCCTCCTCGACGTCGCCGGTGGGCGCGTGGAACGCCGCGAGAGCGCACCCGTCGACCCAGATGTGCACCATCTTCTCGATCTCATCCCCGGCGCAGTGCGCCGCCGGGAGCAGCCAGGGCGCCTGCCGCAGAGCTGCAAGTGGGGGCCCGCCAAAAAACGGACCAGCGACGCGCAGCATCGCGCCGGCGGCTGCGTGGCCGCGCGCGTCGCCCGCCGGGACCGCGAACGCCATCAGCGCAGTTCGTAGCGCAGGAGCGCTGGAGAACAGCAAGGCTGGCGCCGACGGCCGCGGCGTCGCCTGGCGGCCACGGGCGTTCCAATCGAGCAGCGCGGCGATGCGGACGGTCCCGGCGGGGCGCGCGGCAACCTCTCAGCAGCATGACACGTCAGCCTCCTGGACGCCAAGGGACTGCACGGGGTGGGGGCGAGGGGGAGTTTCGAGTGGGCCGTGGACGCAGGCGGAGGCGCGAGCGCGGGAAGCGCGCGGCAGATACAGCGATCTCGCTGCAAGGGGTTGTGTTGTCAGGCCGCACCTGTCGGTCCTCCTCGGCGTCGCCGGTGGGCGCGTGGAGCGCCGCGAGAGCGCACCCGTCGGCCCAGATGTGCACCGTTGTCGATCTCGTCCCCGGCGTAGTGCGCCGCCGAGAGCAGCTAGGGCGCCTGCCGCGGCGCCGCCAGCGGGGACCCCCGCGACGTCGACAGCTCGACGGCCGCCACCCGAGCCGGGTCAGTCCGCCGGGCGCCCCGCAGGCCCCTCGGCGGCGAGCACAGAGCGCAGGATCTCGGTCTCGACGGCGCATGCGGCCTCCGTCGCAGCCCGCACCGCGCCGCGCACCATCGGTGTCAGCGCTGCCACCTGGTCGAGACACAGCGCGACGATCCGAGAAGCGGGCGCCGCGGGCGTCTCCGCGCTCCCGACCTCTGCGGGGCGCGTCACGGCGGGCTCGACCGCGAACACGACGCAGGCCGCGGCGGCGCGCGAGCGGTGCGCCGGCGTGCTCGTCAAGTTCCCTGCCGCGATCGTCGCTGCTGTGGCGCTCAACGCGCCGAGCAGCTCACGCAGACGGTGGGCGAGGTGCTGCGGGGGGGGCCGGTCCGGCCGCGGCAGGGCCGGCAGCGGCAGCATTTCGCGCAGCGTGCTCTGGTGGCACTGGCAACACGCCCTCATAGCGCTGGCCGACTCCCTCCGCTTCCCGTCCCTCCTCAGCCCGCGTCGACTGCAGAACATCCAGCAAGAGCAGCACATCGATCCGAGAGCGCCCTGGGAGGCCCGCTTGGGCGCGGGCGTTGGTTGGTCCCTGGCGTTTGGCAACGCAGCCCCGGCTCACTGGCCAGGCGTCGCAGAGTTGCCGGGAGAGGCGGAGAGACGGAGACGCGTGTATAGACATCGAAGAGGGACCTCACCTGTCCCCTTGACAGAGGCAGCGGCTCACCGCGCTGCGAGGGAAGGCTGCGCCAGATGGGAAGGTTGCGCCAGCGTGGTGCCGAGACTAGTCGCGCACCACGCTCATATACGATACGCCTGCCAAGGGGCTCATGGAGCCCGTTCCGTGACCCTCGACGCGGTCACCTCGCAGCGGCGCTGCACCGCCTACGCCTGAGCTGCGCCTGCGACCGTAGTTCCCCCCGCGTGCGCAGCCGGAGCACGAGTTGGTTGCCAGTAGTCGCACTTGGCGGGGGAGCACCGTTACAGCGGGGGGCTCCGCTCCTCACCGGAAACGTCGCGCCCGCCGTGCTAGCCTCCACTTTGATTCCCCATCGCCCCAGCACTTGCGGTGGGCCTCTCTCCACTCTCATCGGCCACGCTCGACCAGCAGTGCAGTGCGGCCGCGACGACGCGCGACGACGTGAAATCAGCGCGCGTCCTCGCCAGTCGCACCGTGTGGGGGTGCAAAAAGTTGTGCCCCCCCTGAACGTCTGCGCCGCCTCTCCTGAGTGCTCTTTGCGGAGCCAGGCGCGCCGAATGCGCTCACATAGCAAGGCGATCACCCTCGTTCCCGGGGATCGCCGCGAATACGGCCGGGAAGCGCTGTAATCGGCATGATGAAACCGTGCCGGCCACCCTGGACGCAATGCCGACCAGCCGGGGTCAAAGACCGCGCCGTCATCCACTTCGAGGAGTAGTCGCTCCTGACCCGACACAAGTTCGTCGAGGCAGCGCACTTTGGTCGCCGGACGGCGAGTGCAGCACCGGCCGCTGCGCGCCACGGCCGTCGGCGCTCCCGCGACGCCACGATCGCTTCGGCGGGAGTCGCAGAGGTCAGGCCCTGAAGTGTCCGGGTCGGGCGTGCACGCGCGTCCGCGTCACGTCCTAGGCCCCGCCGAGAGGTCTGCGCCGTCTGCCCCATGCTCGCAGACAACGGCGAGAAGCGCCGCTGAGGAGCGGCGTCGCAGCGCGTGCGCGACCGTCGCGAGCGCGAACTGCCGCGGTCGACTACACGTCGACGGCGGCGGGCGGGGTGCGCGGGTCGTGGCAATGGTGCGTGCGCGCGGGCCTCTGCACGCCAGCATGCCCCGGTGCACCCGTGCAATCACACGCCGCTTCTGCCAGGAGGTGGGGATGCCGTCTCTGGTCGGCCGCAGCGTGCTTCACGCCGGGGCTGTACACGCGGGTGTGCTGAGTGAAGAAAACACTTCCCAAGCCCGCGGTGCTACCCTGCAGCGGCGACGAGCGCGGGGCTGGCGGCAAGGGACGCACCCCTTGCGCCCTGACCGCGGACCCGCCGCGCACGGCGCGGTCGAGGGGCGGAAGTGCAGGGAGGGTGACGCTTGGGTGGCACGCGCATCCGCACACGTGCCCCTCGCGCGGACGGCGCCGCCGTGCGTCCGCGCCCAGTTCGCGCGCGCGGGGCATCACCGCCCGCAGAACGACCGCCCCCCCCCTGCCCCCCAACCCCGCCATGCCCCCCCCAAGTACCCCCCACCCCAAATACTCCCCTTTTTCTACGCGGGGCGAAGCGAACGTCGCGCGACCGGCGGCTGCGCGTCGACGACGCTTCGATGTTCCGGTCTCTGCAAGCGGCGCGTCCTCACGACCTCTCACGAGCTAGGGACCTGTGAGCCGGGAAACATTCGTTCCTGGGAGGCGTCGTCGTGACGGCGCACGGATCGTTCAGCGGCAAGCAGTGCGCGGTGAGTGAGTCAGGGTGGGTCGTGATGCCTCCAGGTGTCCTCCGCGTAGGACCCCTAGACGGCGCTGCAGGTGATAGCGCCAGGTACTCACAGCCCCGGCGACTGCATCACGCAAGTCGCCGTCCTGCCACGACCTGCACCCCGCCCTGCCATCCGCGCTTCGATCTATTTGAGGGAGGGGGGTGTTGAAACCCCCCCTTCTGCGACACCTGCCTCACCCCTTGCGCTGGCGCTTCGTGCCCGCGTACTCCTCGGGCTTCGTGCCCGCGGACTCCTCGGGCTCCGAGGACCCCGCAGGGGCGCCGAGCACCTCGAACTTCCCCTCCGCGGCCATGCGCTCCCGAAGCTCGCGCAGCTTGACCTTGTTCCTCGACACGTAAATCTTGATGGCGTCGAAGCCCCTGTCTACGTGGTCGTTGGCCTCGGCGCCCGCCGCCTCCTTCAGTTGCCGCAGGCGCCTGGCTACCAGCGGCAGCTTGCCGTCGTTCTTGCGGCTCCTCGGTTTAACCGTGTCGTCCCAACCGAAGTCCCGTTGCGCGATGACAAGGAGCTCCTGCTCCATGCCAGCCCATCCTGTTTTTTGACAACGCACCAGCTGCTGCGACGCCACTGCGGCCGTGTACGGCGGGTAGTTGAACGCGGCCAGCTTGTCGAGCCTGCCGACCAGGAGGTGGGCAAGCTGGTCCTCCGTCTGCCGCAGGGTGAGTCCCGACTCCTGTCGGAACTCGGCCGCTTTCTGCTTGTGGGTACCCTGCAGTTGGTGCGGATGAAGCGACCGGAGTGGAGTGGAGCGCGTTGTCGGCGAACCTGGGCGGTGCTGGGAGGGGGTTGCGGGCAACGTTCAGTTCAGTTCGCGTTGCAGCTGTGCAGCTCGAACGTGCCCGTCAGTCGCGTCGGATCGGGAACTCACGTCTTTGGAGTAGGTCGTGATCAGCAGATCGTCCAACTCCGGCGTCCACCGGATGGTGGCCGGTCCCCCCCTGCGTTCCGCCATGACCTTGTAGTACTTCGCCTGCAGCGCTTTCGCCGTCCGTTGCACTTCGGCCAGCGGCTGATACGCGTTGCCCACGATCGACTCCGGGAATTGCGCGAAGTCCTGCTCGCGCAGAAACTTCATTCGCGCGTCGAAGGCTTCCAGACGAGCCTCCGGGGTCTTGAAGCGCTGCGCATGACAGAGAACGGTGGTCGCGGACGGTTGGTGGCGGGCACGAGAGTGTCGCTCGAGCGGTACCTGGAGCGCGGGCAGTGTCGCACCTCCTCGCCATCGTCGTCCTTCGCATCAAACACGAAGATCGCCGCATCCAACTCGGCCGTCGACCAACCAATCACCGGCCGGCGCCATATCTGCGTGGTGAAGTCGACGAAGCCGAAGAGGCGGACTGCGACCTGCTCCTCCGTGTACGTCGTGTTCTGCAGGCGGTTCAGCTCCTTCGTGATGGCCTGAATGCACTGTTCGTCCAATTCTGCCCCATCCCTGGCGGCTTTGGCGCTCGCCACCGCAAGCTCCGCCAGCACTGCGTCGCTGGCCTCCGTGAAGACCGTGACGCCCATCGCGCTCTTCTTCTCGGCGGCCTTGCTTCCCAGAGAGCGCACGGGTTTCATCGCTCTCAAGTAAGCCGCGCGCACAGCGCCAGGCGCCTTACTAGGAAAGTAAGTCCGTGCGAAAAAGTCCCATCTCTGCGCGCCAGGCAGCGGAAAACGGTTCGAATCGTCAGGTACGCGGCGACACCTGGCGACGCGAGACAGCACAGAGAGCAAGCAAGTCAGCGGGCGCGCACCCCGGGGCCGTGTAGCATGACGTATCTCATCAAAGCCGCTGTTTGTTCATCGTTGAATGTCCAGCGGCCCGTTGCAGGCCCCCCCCTGCATCGGCGGCGGCAATCGGCGAATGGCGGCTGTGAGCAAGAGGAGGCGAACACGACGATTCGGGCGCGCAAACGGGGCGACGGACACGGGCGTTGCAAGATCGGCGTCTGAGCTTTTTCTGCGCGGCCGTTCTCGACACACTCGGCGCGAGACGAGTGCGCATGAAGCGAGATCGGGCCACGCAGTCGAAAAGTTCGAGCCCGGCAAGTGCGCTGTACTCCGGCAGTCTATGCACGCGGCAAAGTCCGAGATACATCCACACCGTGCGTGCGCGTCGTGCGCCGGCAGTCGGGGGCCTGCGTGAGGGGCTGGTCGAGCAAAGTGTCTCGAGGGAGCTCACCCTGGGGCCGCAGCGGGAGTCTTCGGCACCTGCATCGCCGACTATTCGACCTCGGCGGCGGGGATGTTGCTCTGCGGGCCAGTTGCGCGGCGCTTAGACTCCGCGGCGCATGGTCACCGGCACGGGTCAGACAGAACAAATTTCTGCCAGTGATGTGGCACCCCCGGGGCGTGCGCAACTCCTCATTCGTCTCATTCGCACAGCACGGTGCGCGGGGGTCACATCAGCACGCGCGTGGGGCCACGGGCTCGGATCTTCCCCCCTTCCCGCCGGGAGAACATCTCAGACACAGAGAATGCTGCAACACCCCCGCGTCGTGCTCTCCCGGCTTGATATCAACGCGCAGCTGGTCGTTCTCGACGTGCTCCGTGTACGCGATCCGCGCCGTGCCCGACCAGCGCCTGAAGCTCCGCATGACGTCGGGCGGTCACCCGGTCCACTAGAGCAGCCGCCAGTGCGCCCACGTCTCCGTCACCCCGCGCCCCGCCGCACACGCACACCGCGTCCACCGCACCCGCCTTGATCGGTCGCCCAGCCCGTTCCCGTCCCGTCAGTGGCGACGACCACCCGTCCAGGTTCACCGCCGCACCCAACGCCGCCGCCCACGCAGCCTCGCGCCGCACCACGCGCACCACCGCGCACCACCGCGCACCACCGCGCACCACCGCGCCCCAGCCCCACCACACCGCGCCCCAGCCCCAGCCCCACCACACCGCCCCTGCGCCGCCCTGTGCGCCCCAGCAGCGCCACCTCCCCGCCGCGCCCCGACGCCACCGCCAACCCCGCCACCACCGACCCCACGTACCCCGTCCTGCCCGTCACCGCCACGCCCCCGCGCCCGCGCCCCTCCCCACACTCCGCCCGGCATACCACCACCTCCCCCACCGCCCGCTGCGCGACGGTCGAGCGGAGGAGCGGGTGTCGGGCGCACCATGTGCACCCGCTGAGTCGAGCCGGAAGCAGGATGCGCCCGTCGGAGGCCCGAGGTGGACTGGAGCGACACCGGGTCGGCCCGCGCACGCCATGGCGGGCTCCCTGCCCCCCGCGCGCCAGTGTGCACCGATCGTGCCCAACGGGCCGCCGCGCCCGATGACGCCGGCCGTGACTGCCGCTTGTGAGCGAGGACGGGTGCGGATCGCCGCAGGCACACGTCCCTGTTGGCGCGTTCCCTCGCCAGCAGGAGCTTTGGAACCGCCCACGCCGCGGCAGGGGACGAGACGTTGACAACGTGACGCTAGGGGCTCGAGAGGCCGTCACATGGCCGGACACGCACGCCAGGGCCAGTTTCCGCCGCCCGCGACCGGTCCAGGACGCATGCTGCCTGGGCCTTGCCTGGGCCCTCCTCAGCGCTCCTCGGGGGGTGGGCGGGTGGGCCGCGTCGCGCCTGCACGCAGCCTCGAGATCCGTCTCGATCCCGCGCGATGTCCATCAGGCAGAATGACCGGGCCAGCGGCGCGATGACTGCCACGCCCTCCGGCCCCGCCACAAGGTGAACGCGACAGGGCCGCCAGGGGGGGCTCGAAGTTGAGGCGAACGGACGCGGATGGATGCCTCACTAACAGACCAGCGCAATCCGGGCATGTCCAGCGCGGGGGCGCGTCGCGGGCGAGCACGCACCGCGTCGCACAGTGAACACATGCTGCGCATGGCGCTCCGAGCCACCTACACGGGGCCGCTTTGTCATGGTGTCGATCGCGTCGTGCACCAGAGTGGGCGGGCGGAACGCACGGATCCCCCCTTCCGCCCTGTGGCCGCCCGGGGGGGCTGTGGCGCGAGAGGACTCCTGCACACCCCCCCCCCCTGCATTCGGCCCATCGGCGGGACTGGCGCGGCTGTACAGGAGGCGCGGGACCCGGCGCTGCAACCGGGCGACGTCGTATGCCAGCCCGGCGGGCTCGAGCACGCCGTCGCGGACCTCGGACCGCCCACGACACGCGCACGGCACGCAGGCACCGACGCGCCCGTCGCGGCCCTCGGCGGCAGAGCCTCGCGTTGTTCATGCGCCTGCTCGAGAGGACCGTGAGACTCGCATGCGACGGCCGCGCGGCCTCCGCCTGTGACGACTCACCGTCACAGAATGTGTACAATGTGACACCTCACCTCCCCTCGGATGCATTTCCGCGCCTGCTGGCACGCCCATCTCGGCAGCACACGGCCGCTCCTCGCTGCTCCGACGCACCTGAGAGGTGAGGCGCTGACGTGCAGTCGCCGCGAGGCTCGGTCGACGCCGAGGCAGGTGCACCACGTGGCTCCAGCCCAGCGCCGTCTGACGACTCCAGCGGGTGAGCGGAGCCGCCCGCAACGACATTTCGTTGCGCACGTGTACACGTGCTGCTCTTGGACGATCTCGAGGCGCGCCCGGTGACTGATGGCACCCCGCGGAGCCGTGTGATCCCGCGCTGCTGACGCCAAACCCTGCCCGCGCGGAGCCGACCCGAGGAAGCGATCCCGCGAGCGGAGCGGCTGCAGTCGCCCGTGGTTTTCTCGGTGAACATCTCGGGCAGTTGGAAGGGGCTGGGAAGCGGGTCACACCACCACACAAGCTTGCCATGTCCGCCAGTCGCTCGGCAGCGATCGCCGTGGCCGAGCCGTCGAGCGAGCGCTCCGGCTCACCATCACGATTGCGGCCCGCGATCGTGATGCCCCTCGGCGCCACCGGCAGTGCATGTCGGGCAGATCAAGCTGCAGCTCATCGACGTCAATGGCCAGGCACATGCGCCGGACGTCGATGCGGGTCGGTGGCGCAGATCGCAGAGTAGCCGCAACGAGCAGCGCGCGTGCGCGGGTCGAGGGGGCTCCGGCACGGCTCTGTGAGCCTGCACAGAGCCGCTTCCTTGGTTTCAAGCTGCTCTCTGCAACGCTCGCGAGTGTGGGCGTCGCACGCGGTGCCGAGCAGCGGGGCGCTGCTATGCAGTGGCGCTGCGAAGCAACCAGCGGCGTCCTGGGGAGGCGCGATGAACCGGAGGGGGGGGGGGTTGAAGCCCTCGGGACTTGAGCGTTGTTGTTTTCATCGTTGGCCCGCTGACGTCAGGTACCCGATGCATCAGAGCTCACACCTCCAGGGACACAAGGACCCAGCCCCCGCGCGAGACGCCTACGCGTCGAAGTGCTCGACGTCCCCGAGCCCGAACTTCGTGGCAAACGCCTTCACGGGGCTTCGTCCCCGAGCTGCAAGCGCGAGGATGCGGTGGAAGCGGTCGGACGAGGACACGCCCGCGCGGGCGTCGCATGTCGCTGCGCCGCGAGCACGCCGCGCCTGGGAGAATTCGTGGAGGGGGTGTCGTGTCGCACGTGCGACACGATCGTGGGTTACTTGGACTTCGTCTATTGCATCGATCGCCGGCCGTACATCAGGTGGTCCGAGATGGAGACCGTGGCCCCCGAGTACGCATGCGGACTTGAGGACCCCCCGGGCAAGAAGGTGCACCATTGCCGCATGCGAATTCGGCGGCCACGGTCTCCATCTCGGACCACCTGATGTAGGGCCGGCGATAGATGCAATAGACGAAGTCCAAGTACCCCATGATCCTCTTCGCCACGTCCCCCACCGTGTAGGTGCCTGCAAGACCACTGGTAGTCTCCAGCGCCTCGTTCAGCGCCGCCGTCATCTTCGTCAACTCCTCCATCGAGAGCTGCTGGCCGTCGCGCCGTTCCTCAGACCCGGCGTCTTCGATCGAAGACGTCTTCGCGAAGACGAGCTCGGCGAGCAAGTTGTCCGCTTCCTTCGTGAAGGCCTTGATGCCGAGGGCGCCTTGGGTGCGGGCCGCCACGCTGTCTCGCTCAGCCGGGGCCAGCAAGCGCAGGTACGTGCTGCGCACCGCGCTCCCCGCCTCCGCGCCGTTGAACACCTTGCGCGAAATACTGTCCCATTTCTGCGCGCCACGCGACGGGAAACGGTGCGGATGGTCGGGAGGTTGGCGCCGAGCACCCCGCCCGGCCGTTGAATGTCTATCTGTCTGTCCGAGGCAGGACTGCGCTGCGTCCAGGCCATGCCCAGCGAAACAGGAGAGCAGCGGGCGCGCACCCCGGGACCGTACTGGTCGACGTATTCCATCAGAGCGCGCACTTCCTGCGCGTTGAACGAGTAGGATTCGCCTTCACCCTCCCCCCTGCGCGGGCGGCGGCGGCGAGTGGCGGCCGTGAGGGGTACACGTAGAGAGGCCGCGACGCAGAGTGTCGGGTGCGCGAACGGGGGCGACGGGCACGGTCGCGACGGGGTCGACGTCGTGAGCGCGTTCAGCGCGGCCCTCTCCGCCGCGATCATGACGAGATGCAGATTGGGGGGCGAGGAGTTCAAAAAATGGGCGCCCGGAGACTGTCCTGAACCCAGACAGTCACTGCGGCGGGCGGACGCCCGTGTGAGGGGCACGTCGTGCAATGTGCGTCGAGGGAGCTCACTGTGGGGCTGCGCCGGCGCCTTGCTCGACCTCCATGGCCGGCGATTCGACCGGGGCCTTGCGCACTCACGGGGACCTGCGTCGGCAAGGGAGCGTACAGCGCGCCACGCGGCGGTAGGTCGTCGGGGAGGGCTGTTCATGGCGGGTCCTGCGCGCGGCGAGACCTCGCCAGGCGGCGGCAGATGGCGGCCAGACGTGCGCTTGTGGCGTGTGGTGCACGGTCGAGCCTGGCGGCGCTGATGCCCTTCTCGCGTCGCTGTCTGCCCGCAGTTACGGCGGAAAAGCTACGAGGAGACGACAATCAACGTCTGTGTGAGCGAATCGCGCGGTGTGGCGAGGGCTGCGCAGGCGATTCAGCTCGGTGGTCGGGGGCAGTCATGGCTGGTCGGCGGGGCCCGCCGACGCACGCACAGCCGCCGACGACCGCCGCTAAGCACAAATCACCTCGCCGGTGCCCACGTAGCGGGCATCAGCGCCGCCGGGAGGCGCGGCTCACCTGGTTGGGGCTGTGTGTCTGCAGCACAGGGCTATGTGACCCTCGTTGCGCCTTCGTTCGCCTGCGTCGCGCGACGGGACCGGCGGGAGCATGAGGCATCGCGGGGACGTGCCTCGAACGCCCGGGGGGGGGGGGCGCCCGGCGAGGGGATCCGGGCCGCCTGTGCACGCACGTTGTACGTCCCCGAGGCGCGGACGCGGCGGCGCGCGGGCGGCGCCTGCGGCACCGATTGGGTCAGGATAATATGAAGGGTGCGGACGAGGGACCGGGAAGGGCGCGGGCAGGCCTCGGGCAGGCCTGAGTGGGCGGATAGTAGGGTCGCAAGCAGGGGCGCGACTCACCTCACCCGAGCGATTGCCTCCGCGGGACGGTGAGCGCGGGCCCTCCTCGTGCAGAAGTGGTGGCGCTGCGCCCTTGCACGACCGCCTCGAGCCCCGGCGCGGGAAAGGACCGTCCCTGGGAGAGAGGCCCCCCGAATGAGCTGGCAGCGGAGTGCCGCGCGCGGCGCGCAGTCGACCAGCAGACCCAAGCGCCCATCGACGACCTGCGGCGACGCGCGGCGGCGGGCGGGGTTGGAGCTCGCGCGCCTTGACGGGCCCCGGGTTGGTGTGCGTGCGCGAGCTGCCAGCGCTCGCGGTGGCGGCTTGACTTCCTGCGACGGAGGCGACGAGGCGGTGCGGGAACTGAGCGCGCGCGTGGACGCATCGATGCAATGCACAAACAAACCAGTGCCGAGAGACTTTGAGTCTCAATGTAAACCTTTTCAGAGGATTCGTACGAGTCGCTCGTGTTAGAAGCCACGCAAGAGCACAATTGCGCATTCCGCGCATCGCAGCCGTCGCGGAGAACGAGCAGTTCTTCGCTGCTGTACGACCCAGAACCCCGGCCGTGCCAACAACAACACGATGCCAACCATTGCTCCAGCAAGCAAAAGCCTCACCTTCTGGTGCTCGAACGCCTCCTCGTGCGCAGTCTGCAGGTCCCGCTGCAGGTCCTCGCAGCGCCTGTGCTCCGCATCCGGCTTCCTACACGCCTCCTCGAGCTCCTCCACGCGTCAGCTGCGCAGCGCAGCCCGCGTGCTCGAAGCGGCCGCGCTCCTCGCGCTCGCACCGCGCGCGGAGCTCCTCGATGTCGCGCTCCTCGAGCAACGCCTGCCGTGCGCGCCTCCCCGGCCAGCCGCGACTCGAGCGTGTGCGCCTTGCGGCAAGTTGCGCTCCGCCTCTAGCTCCGCCACGTGGGCGTCGAGGCCGGACTGGGCCGCGCGGGCCGCGGCGAGCTCGGCGCAAGCAACGTCGAGCGCCGCGGCGCCGTCTGCGAGGTCCACGAGGTCCGCGGCCTGCGACGACGCGAGAGTGTCGGCAGCAATCGCGGGCCGCTCCGTCCACGACGCCGTCGAGGCGCTCCTCGGCGTGCTCAAGCTCCTTCTGCGTAGGCCAGGGACCGGGACCGCCGCGTTCATCGAGGGCGGCTCGCGGCACCGGCTGTCGAACGCAGACAAACGACGACGGTCGCGCCCCATGGATACGTGTTCCGCATATGTCTCGAGCACGCGTGCGTGACGTGTGGGGTGCTGCGTGCCTGGGTGTCCTCGAGCTGCTCCTCGAGGGCGCTCGACGCTGTGCGCCGCACCGCCTCCAGCTCCACCATCGCGTTAACGTTGCGCACGCACTCGCGTGCCATCGGCACGACACGCTTCGCGCCCTCGCCCTTCCGCGAGCCCGTGCGGCGCGCCTCCGTCTGGTCCGCGACCTTCGCCTTCGACTCCTGCAGACGCGCACGGGAAAAACCCCAACAATCAGCGAACAAGGACTTCCGTTCCATGCAAACACCGGCGAGCCGCGCTCGCGCGCATCACGACCCCGCACGCGCGCCCCGCACCTCGAGCTCCTGCTCCGTGCGCCACAGCCGCGCGGCGAGCTCCCTGCGCTCCCTCCGCGCCGCCCCGAGCGACCCGGCAAGCCCATCCGCCTGCGCCTGCAGAGTCGCGACGCGCGCCTCCAGGTCCGCCCGCGCCTGCTCCGTCGCCGCCTCCGCGCCCGCCCGTGCCGCGTTCTCGCGCTCCGCCAGCTGCACGCACTGCTCGTCCATCACCGCCAGGTGCCCGAGCTGGCACGCCGGTGGCGTGCCTCCGCCTCCCGGGCCCGCGCCTCCGCCGGGCGGCGCCCCGCGACCGCCTCCGCGGCGTCACGTGCCGCGTCATCGCGCGCCGCCCGCGTGTCCGCGAGCCCCGACATCACACCCTCGCGGGCAGCGAGCGCGTCCGCAGGTTGCGCGCGGGCGGCGTCTCGCGCTCCGCCTCGGTCGCCGCGAGCGCCTCGACGCGCGCCGTGAGCGCCGCAACCTCCGCGCGCGCCGCCTCGAGCTCGCCCGCGCGGGCCTCGGCCGCCCGCGCCCGCGCGCACACCCACCAGCACTGTGCCGGCGTCGTCGTCGAGCTTGCTCGCGGCGGTCCTCCGGGTTGTTGAGGTCCACGCGCGCCTTCTCGAGCTCCGCCTGGAGCGTCCGGACCTCGTCCATTGCCAGCCGCGACACCCGCTGCGCGCCCTCGCCCGCGGGGGTGCCCGCGAAGCGTGCCACCCAAAGGTCCGCCTGGGACCGCTCCAGGGCGCTCTCCGCGTCCTGCGCGCGCCGCTCCAGCTCACGCACGCGCTCGGATCCCTTCGCTGCTTCCGCGTCCGCCGCAGACAGCCGCCCCTCGATGCCGCGACGTGCGCACGCGGCGCCGACCCATCCGCCGTCAGCCTCTCCGCCTCCGCCCGCGCCTGCGCCGCGGAGCCCGCCTCGCGCGCCGCGCGGTCCTCCACGTACCCCGTCCTGCCCGTCACCGCCACGCCCCCGCGCCCACGCCCCTCCCCACACCCGCCCGGCATACCACCACCTCCCCACCGCCCGCTGCGCCGACATCTGCCGCAGCGCCGCCGCCCCCATCCCGTGCCGCGCCCGCACCACCGCCCCCGTCCCCAGCGCCCGCGAGACCCGCGCCAGCGCACCACCTCCCCCGGCAAAAGTCCATCGAGTCAAGCCCGTACCGCACGTCCGCCCGCTCCTGCGCCACGTGCTCCGCGCTCCACGCGTCACGCGCTTCCCGATCTCGATCACCCGCCCCCGCCACGCTCCCCGCCACGCTCCCCGCCACCAACCCTGCTGTTGTCGAGCTCGTCAGCACCACGTCCACCCCGCCCGCGCCCGCCGCCGCCGCCGCGCACACCGCCATCGCCTCCGCGATCCCGACGTCCCGCGACCCCACCACCGCCGCACCGCCCCCGCGCACAGCCCACCGCTTGCTTGCGCTCCCCGCCGTCCCCACCAGCACCTCGCGCGCCGCCACGCCCACGCCGCCCGCCGCCGCGTGCACCAGCACCACCTCCCCGCTCCTCGCGCCCCCCGCCCGCTCCAGCGCCACCTCTGTCGTCACCAGCGCCGTCGGACAGCTCGCCGCCTCCTCCAGCGTCACCGCCCCAAGCACCGCCGCCACGCACGGCGCGTCCGCACGCACCCGCGTCTCCGGCGACCCCACCGCCAGCCCAAACACCCGCGCCCCTCCAGCCCCCACAACCACAACATGTCGCCCCCCGGGTCGCCCGGGCACGTTCCGCACGTCGCGGAAGTTGATGCCCACCGCCCGCACGTCCGCCTCCACCTCGCCCGCGCCAAGCGGCCCGTCGCCCGCCGGCACAGCAACAAGCGCGTCCAGCGGCCCGCGCGCACGCGGCACCAGCGACACCGCGCCCGCCGCCGCCACCGCAGCCGACCGCACCAGTCGCGCCAGAGCAACGCAGCCGTCGCGCCGTACCCGTCCGCGCCCCCTCGTCACCGCTGTCCCCACCCATCAGCACCTCGCCCGTGCTCCTGCGCCCCTCGATTGGCCTCACCACGCACCGCGCCGCCACGCCCGGCATCTCGCGCTGCGCCAATCGCACGCGCCACCGCGTGCGACCCCCCGCCCACGAGCGCCTGCTCGCTGTCGCGGCCGCGCACGGCGCCGAACGCAGCCGGCACGCGCGCATGACCGCGGCGTCGACGGCGTCGACCTGCAGGCGGCCGTCCAGCACCGCGGGGTCCACGACCAGCGCACCCCCGCAAAGGCCGCCCTGCCGCTCCGACACCGCGGCCGTCGTCATCGCCATGCCGTCGCCGGCCTCGCGAGCCCTCACGCCACGGCTCCACATGTGTGCGGCGCCGGCGCCGCTCGATCGTCGCGGACCTGCCTCACCGCGCATCGCCGGTGCACGACGGCAGCGCGAGGCGCGGCTCACGCGTTGCAGGCAGCAGCGCTGTAGAGAGCACGTGCCCCCCCAACCACATGGCAATCTGCGACGCGGCGGGAGGCTCGCGCAAGAAGCGCCGCGGGTCAACACGTGGCCGCGGACAGCAAGGGGCGCGCCACCTGCGCACGGACCAGGACGGTGTGGGGCGATGAGAACATGGCGGAAGATGCTGGGGCAGGAGAGGCGCGAACACGTCGAGAGAGGAGGCGCTTGCGCCGGGGCGATGCGGTAGTACAGGCAATTGGCAGCGAGAGGGGCGTTGGCGCGACCGGCTGCGTGGTTCCGAGCGCACCTGCCAGCCTGGTCCGAGACCTGGTTGCCTGACAGGCCGCCGTGCCCGCGACGTCCGGCAGCAGGATCGCCTGCACGTTGTCCCGGAGGACCAGGACGATCCTTCATGCACTGCATCAAGTACGCCTCGGCCTGACCGCGGCGGGGCGGCCGGCACCACCAGCCACCTCTGCCATTGGGGAGGGGGGCACCTGCGTACCGGAGGGTATCGGAAAGCTTCAGTCCTGCCGCAAATCTCAGTTTCTAGCGAGCACGGATTCCTCACGCTCGGTCGCCGGGAGCGGAGCTTGGCGCACGGGGTGCGGAGGAGGGCGTTCCAACAGCATGCACTTGGGCGTGACGACGCGAGCTTGCTTCGCGGATCAAAGCGCGCGCCAGGGAGTCTCGCAGTCCTCCACTGATAGGAGGGGGCACTGGCGCTACTGACAAGAGGATCTGTCGGCGCACCGGGAGAAAGATGGAGCTCTCCTTGCTCCTGGACGCTCCTTGCGCCCGCCACGGCGGCTCCAGGATTGCGCCTTCGAATCTGAGCACTCAGCTCGTCGTCTCCTCGGCGGACCTGGAGCTCGCGTCGACTTTGGCCGCGGGACGACGCCCAGGCCGCCCATCCCAGGAAGCAGTGGGCCACGGGGCGGCTGAAAAGTTGCCGCGCAACAGAAACATGGCCTCCGGCGCCCTCTCCCTGCGTTGCGCTGCCACACCTGGCAGCGCGACGCACGTAGCGCGCAGAGAGGACCTGGCACCACCGCAGCTCAAACTGAGAGGCTTGGGTCCGCCCCCCCCCCGCGGCCCTACCGAGAGCACGACGCCCTTCAACAGCCCCGGTGACGCCGCATGTCCGCTCACCGTGTTGCGGGGCGCTCTCGTGGCCGGAAACGACCGGGTGCCCCGCGGCGGTCAGCTAGCTGATGTCGGCCATGTGCCCGACGTCCGCGACCTGTGAGAAGTCTTCCGCCTCTCCTCGAGGTTCCGCCGCGACGTCGCGAGCGAGAATCCTGGAGTCGTGGCGGGACCGCTCAAGGTCCCGGGGAGGTCACGTGAGCCCGCAGGCCGACGCGACGAAGAGTTTTGACATGTTACAACGCGAAGAATGTGACACCTCACCTCACCTCAACCTGTTCCACCTCCAAGACCGCGCCTTTTGCCGCGCCCGCGCACGTCCCCCGCGCGCGCCGCTCGTGCTCGTGCGTTTGCATCGCCCCAAGCCCGCGAATCAGCGCCCCGCGCATGCGTGACGCAACCAAACCAGTACCGCTGTCAGCCTCCCGACACCACCGCGCATCGCCCGGCGACGCCCCCCTGCGGCGCGGCGGGGACCTCCAGCACGTCGCCCCGGGACGCGGCAGGCCCGCCGCAGATCGCCACGACCGCCGGCGCGCCACGGCCAGCTCTGCGACGCGCTGCACGCAATGACCGCCGAGGAGGGGACGGGCGGCACGCGCGCGGGCGCTGCGGAACGGCGGGCGCGCGGCACGGCGGGCACGTTGAGCCCAAAAACGCGCCACCAGACATGCGAGATCTGGCTGCGGGGCGCAACCGGCACGGGCCGCGCGGGCAACTGCTGGCAGGTCCTGGCGTCCGGTGGGGCGCTGTGCGGGGACGCAGGCGCACAGGGGCGGGCCGGGGGCGTGTGGAGCTACCAATACATTCCCGGGAACCGCAGAACAGCCACCCATCACGGCAGGTGCGACGCGTGGAGGGCCCTGGGCAAAGTGGTTGCTGGCTGGTCGGGGGGGGCGCTTCGTCGCGGCAGCACGCGTTGGCTGGGTGCTGAGCGGGCGGCGCCGGCATGTCGCGTGAGCGGAGACCGCGATACGCGGCTCGCGGCGGCGGGCAGGGACCCCGCCGCGCAGGGGCACGGGCACGCAGCTCAGCACGAGCTTCGCTCTCGCCGGCGTGCAGGGAGGGGCGCGACACGCTGGGGCGGACTCGGGCGAGACGGACGACTTGCGTCGGTCGCAACGGGGGTGATGTGGTCGTCGCCTGCGGGTCCACGTGCGACGACGCCGCCCGCCCACAGTCAGCCACGCGGCCTCACAGGGGCGCCCGTCGACGAACAGGAACGCAGACTGGACGCAGCGCTCTTCGGGGGTCGTCGTAGGGCCGTATCGCGGCCGGCGGTCTCCTTCGCCGCGACGCGCCCTCCGTCTGGCCGCCCAATGGACGCCGCAGCGGCACAGCACCGAGCCCGTGCGAGGCGTGTTCTCGGGTGGCTGGACGCCGGTGACGTACCACCTGGCGCGTACGTAGGTGTGCGACGACGCCCAAGCATCCGACGCGTCAGCGCGCGATTCCTCCAGCGCTGCGCGTGTCCACAGAGTGAGGCGCACCAGCACCAGCGAATCGATCGCAGCAGGACCGACGCCCGGCGCAAGGATGCGGTGGCGCAGTCACTCTCGGCCGGACCGGACGGAGGCCGCAGCGTGCCGGCTGTGCGCCGTCGCTGGGCGCCGTGTTGTGCGGTGTCGCAACCCCCTCGGCGGACGGTGCAGAGAGCGCGGCCGTGGCGGAGGAGCTACGTGCGCACGCGGGACAGCTGGCATCCCGAGCACGGAGGCGGCGATGGCGGGCGCGGGCCCGGGCGATGCGAGGGCGAGTGCCGGCGGTGCTGCGCGGGTCATCTGGCGCTACAAAATCATCTGCGGGCGGTGGCGGCCGAGACCCGGGCGCGCGCGAGGAAGCACACGGCGGCTGCGGTCGGAGACCTCGTCGGCGCGCCCGTCGAGCGCGTGGCGGCCGTCGTGGCGCAGGTGACCGACGTCTGTCTGTGGATTCGTCTCCTCTCGCTGCGATCCGACATGGACGCTGCGGTGCGCGCGGCAGCAGGCGCACACGGCTGGGCCGAGGAGAGCGGCTCCAACCACCGCGGCGCGCTCGCTCGCGGAGGCGCGGGCTCCGCTACTGCTACCCCCGAGGGGCGTCTGGGCTGACGTCAGGCGCCGAGACGGGCGGCCGGCGGGATGCACGAGGAGGCGCACGGCGGGGCCGAGGCGGGCGCGCACGAGGCTGGGGGGATCGTCGCGGCGGAGGGCGGCAGGGCTGCGACTCGTGATGCTGCAGCTCCCGACAGCTGCAGCCAGGAGCGAGCAGGGCGCGGGGCCTCGGCGGCGACGAGCGCACGGAGCTCGAGGGCGAGCGTCACGGCGACGGGTCGATGCCGGAGAAGCCCCGGGTCGCCGTGCGGGCCGCGGCCGACGACGACGCGGGCGCGCTGCACGCGCACGTCAAGGCGCAGGCGGTCGACCGGTGGCGAAGCGGCACTCGAGGTCTTCGCGGGCACCGTGAGCGACGTTGGGGACGGCTCGCGACCGTGTCCGACGCCGGACGACGTCGAGACGGAGGGGTCTGGGACCGAGTGCGTAAGGGGGGGGTGTCTTCTGCTCGCTCGCGTCGTACGAGCGCGCAGGTGCCGCACGACCGGCCGCTGGTGGAGTCGAGCAGCAACGCGGCCGCGGCCGAGTCAGCGCCCAAGACTCCCCCACCCCCCCCCGGATGGGGAAGTGAACGCTGCTGGGGGAAAGGCCCCGGGCAGGCCCGCCGCGCCCGGGGAGCTCGCGGCCGGACGCGCTGACGACGACGCGGGTCCGGGCAGGGCCGGAGCGATGCGCGGGTTGCTGCGCGCGTCTCTGACCGCTCTGATCGAGGCGAGGGATGTTGCAAGTCACGGAGGAGGGGGCGCAGGGCCGCGGCATCGGCGGCGCGGGGCCGCCCACGCGCAGCACGGAGGCGACGCACGCACTCGTGGTGGCGTCGGAGCTGCGTGCCGCGGCAGCGCTGGCCGCGGGTCGCCGAGGCAGGCTGCGCCATACGCGGCGCTTCGGGCAGGTGCGCGAGGCCACCGTGGGACGACCACGCATCTCTCGCGTCACGCATCTCTCTCGCCACGGGGTCCTCGCAGCACCGGCTCGTCTCAGGCGCCGCAAGGCACGACAACGCCCGCCACGAG
The DNA here is from genome assembly GCA_916048055.1 of Pedinophyceae sp. YPF-701. NCBI lineage: Eukaryota > Viridiplantae > Chlorophyta > Pedinophyceae > Pedinophyceae sp. YPF-701. Next base: position 1,438,942 of record CAJZHL010000010.1, on the reverse strand, counting down.
GACGGCGCTGGTGGCCGCCGACGCCGACAGCCCAAGGTCCAGGGTGGCTCACCTGCGCGAGATCGGGGCGCCGCTGCACGACTGTGTCGCGTGTCCGGGTCTTCAGGCTACGAGTGGTGGATTCCGCGCGCCTCCGTGATCATTCGCGGCCCGGACCGCTCCCAGTCGCCCCGGAGCGCTGGTCAGGGCGAGGGCTCGCCGTTGCGGGCGGTGCAGGGGCCATGTCGTCGCAGGGGCCGTGTCGCAGCCGATGGTTGTCGTCGCCGCGACGCCCGCTTCGTCCGCCGTGGCCGCCCACTGCGTTGACGCCTACTGCAGCGGCGCGACAATCGACGGGCTGCGCAGCGAGGGCCGCGAGGAGCGGCGCACGGCGGGCGTCTACACGACTGCCGCGGCGCCGTGCGTCGCGGTCCTACGACGCGCTCGCGGGGCGCTTCGGAGCCGCCCACCACCAGCGTCCACAACAATTTGTTGGCCACATGAACACAGCTTCAGCACTCACTGGCGCGCCGACGCGACGTTCGCCGCAGGTGCATGCCGCGGGAACAGACTGCGGCTGCGCGTAGTGCGGCGCCGGCACCGCACCACCCCTGCTCGCCGACAGGGGTTGCACCGACGCGTGCGATGGTGCATGCCAGCTCCGCGCTCCCCACCGCCCAGACCGTCCCGCTGCGGCCGATCCCGGCGGCGACGGATATCACGTGCCCCACCGCGGCCCGCGCCGGCCGCTGCGTGCTCGATACCACCGTCACGAGCTCCGATGTGCGTGCTCTCAGCGACCGAGACGGCTCCGTAGCGAAACAGACACAGTTACACGAGGTCATCGGCTTGATAGCACGCCTCCAGTCGAGGTGGTACCCCGCAGGGCACCACCAGCGCCAAAAGGAGCGGCGTCAGCGGTGGCATGTGATGTGAACCCCAAAGACAACACCCTCGCAGCACGTCCCGCGACGTCACTGCCCACCTCTTCGCGCAGCACCACGTCCTCGTCCGTCAAGACGCGCAGCGTCGCCACGCCCGAGTCAAGCATGCATGGTGCACGTGCGCAGGGCATGCATCACGCCAACGTGGAGTGAAAAAACTCCACGTGGAGGGAATGCCGAGTCTTGGGGGCTGCGACCACGCCTTCCGGGGAGATCCCCGGGGGCGTCGAGCGAGGCCGTCGTGCGTCTGTGAGCGCGCCGTTCAGCACGATGGTTGATCCCAGGGAACAAACACCCAGTGGAAAACAGCCCGGGACCGGTCAAGAGCGACCCGCGCATGCAAAGCACCGGGACCGAGCTCGCGCCCAGCCGCTCCACCCTGACCACACTCAGCCAATGCCCGCGTGACGGTTGGAAGGGGGGGGTGTGCCAGTGCCCCTCTAACTGGGCAATGTGTGGCGAGACGGCGGTCGTGCTGCTGGCCCTGGATTGTGGCTCCGTGCGTCCCGCGCCATCTCGGCCAGCCGTGCCCCCACTGCTCGCTCCACCTCCGCGCCGCGACGCGTGCCGGACCCCCGCTGCCCCCCGACGCCGTCTGGCGTGCAGAGGCGCCCTCGCGCGAGTGCGGCCCTGCCCGGTCCCAGGTTTTCTCAGCAGCAGCATCCTGCGGGGAGAAGCACATACGGGGGGGGAAGGAAAGGCGGGTGAAACTGCTCGGGGGCAGCCTTCCACGTGGTTGCACTGCCGCGTTGTCCTTGGCATTGAGCAGGGCGAGCAGTCGCGCCACAGCGCGGGGGACGTTGTCTGCATCGAGGAAGAGCAGGCGCATGCATGCAGGCGTATGCTCCGGGTCCCCGGCCAGCGCCTGCGCCTCGAGCTCGTCGATCATCGCCCGGGCTTTGCGCTCCTGGCCCCTCGGTCCGTCGCGGGCGCGTACGTGGGTGCCTGCGTGCGCGCTCCGCCCGCCTGCTGCCCCTCGTCCGCCCCCTGCGAGCCCGGCCTCGCTGGCAGGAGCCCCGCTGCCTTCCTGCGCGCGACCTCCTCCTTGTAAGACTCCTGCCACTGCTCGGGCGGGACGTCGCAGTCGCGCGCCCAGTGGCCCGTGCGACCGCACTGACGGCACCCGCATCCGTGCGGGCCTGCTGGGCCCGGCTGGCCACGACGCTCGCCGTGTTTGCGACTCGCTGGAAGCCAACAGGCACCGCGGTGTGTTGACAGCGGCGCCACAGTGGCGTCTGCTGCAGTCGCTGGGAGCCTCGGCTCCGGACTGGGATGAGAGAAGTGCGAAGTACCTGGCGGATGCGCTGCGGCGGCGCGTGTTCGATGACGTGGTTCGTCCGCTCGGCTGGGTTGTACCCATGAGGGGTCACCTCACTCACTCACCGGGTGTGCGGCTCTCACGGGCCTGGGCGGGCATCATGCGACTGCGGCCGCCTCGCATGAGGTTAGTGTTGGTGATTTGCGATCGACGGCACATCGGCATCGCGCTGGGACGTCAGCAGGCCGTGCGAGTGCTGATAGCAGGTGAGGCGCGGGGCGGTGCTCGCGGAACGCGCTCGCGGTGTTTGATGCTCATCGCACGGCCGTCAGCAAGATGTGTGATGTCTTTTGCTATGCCCATCAAGTCGCATAGACGGCCCAGGACGCTGCGTACCGCGTGCGTTCCTGCGCTGGAGGAACCCCGACCCTGAAGCTGCGTTCCAGGAGACCCTTGCTCACTTTTCACGATTTTCCTGTGATAGACACTAGCTGTCCCGCTGAGCGTGACCGCATGCGCGCGCCGGACGACGCCCACATCTCCCGCTACCTCACCTCCTGGAATCTCTCTCATTGGCACCCGCAGGACCCGTCCACGGCGCCCCGGCGGCGCGGACGAATCGCTAAGGCCATGCACTCAGTGATGGTTCACCGTGTTTTGATGGACCTGTCGTTCGGGCCGGGCGGCGGCCCTCTGGGGGACATCATCCGCCGGCTGCCCAAGAGGTCGCGCGTCGCCCTCGCGGCTGCGTCGTCGGGCGCGATGGCGAGCGTGCTGGAGAGCTGCGAGGGGGCTCGATGGACCGCACACACAAGGGAGGTGGGCAGGACAGTGGCGGGGAAGGTGGAGGGGCACGTGTACGCGGGGGCGAAATCGCTGCTGGGGTGGACGAGCGACGACGGGCGGTGGCTGGTGTACCGACGAGCGGGTGCGGACCCCGACAGTGTGGCGGCGATCGCGGGGCTGGTGGCCAGCTTGTACCACACAGAGCAGCCTCTGCCGAACGCGCATCGGCTGGTGATCACCGAGGAGATGACGGGGCTGGAGGTCGTCGTGGCAGGGGTGGGTGATTTCGACATCGCTGAGGGGTGGGGGCCTGCAGACTGGCTGCCTGTAGGCGTCGCGGCGCGGTTGGAGGAGCTGGTGGTGCGCGGGCAACGTCTGCGTAGGCTGCCGGAGGGCATGACGTCGCTGGAGGTCCTCAACGTGAGCGAGTGCGAGCAGCTGGCGGGGGACGGGTGGCTGCCGGCGTCGAGCGGCGGGAGCCTGAAGAAGCTACGTGCTGAGCTCTCGTCGCTGGCGAGGCTGCCGGAGGGCATGGCGGCGCTGGAGTGGCTCAACGTGAGGGATTGCAAGCAGCTGGCGGGGAGGGGTGGCTGCCGGCGTCGAGCGGCGGGAGCGTGAGGGAGCTGAACGCTGCTGGGTCCTCGCTGGCGAGGCTGCCGGAGGACATGGCGGCGCTGGAGGAGCTCAACGTGATTGAGTGCGAGCAGCTGGCGGGGAGGGGTGGCTGCCGGCGTCGAGCTGCGGGAGCCTGAGGGACCTGAACGCTACCAACTCCTCGCTGGCGAGGCTGCCGGAGGGCATGGCGGCGCTGGAGGTCCTCAACGTGAGCGAGTGCAAGCAGCTGGCGGGGAGGGGTGGCTGCCGGCGTCGAGCGGCGGGAGCGTGAGGGAGCTGAACGCTGCTGGGTCCTCGCTGGCGAGGCTGCCGGAGGACATGGCGGCGCTGGAGGAGCTCAACGTGATTGAGTGCGAGCAGCTGGCGGAGGGGTGGCTGCCGGCGTCGAGCTGCGGGAGCCTGAGGGACCTGAACGCTACCAACTCCTCGCTGGCGAGGCTGCCGGAGGGCATGGCGGCGCTGGAGGTCCTCAACGTGAGCGAGTGCAAGCAGCTGGCGGGGGAGGGGTGGCTGCCGGCGTCGAGCGGCGGGAGCCTGAAGAAGCGTGCTGAGCTCCTCGCTGGCGAGGCTGCCGGAGGGCATGGCGTCGCTGGAGGGCTCAACGTGAGTCTGCGAGCAGCTGGCGGGGGAGGGGTGGCTGCCGGCGTCGAGCGGCGGGAGCCTGAAGAAGTTGTGTGCCTCTCGTTGCTGGCGAGGCTGCCGGAGGGCATGACGTCGCTGGAGGAGCTCAACGTGATTGAGTGCGAGCAGCTGGCGGGGGAGGGGTGGCTGCCGGCGTCGAGCTGCGGGAGCGTGAGGGAGCTGTACGCTACAACCTCCTCGCTGGCGAGGCTGCCGGAGGGCATGGCGGCGCTGGAGGTCCTCGACGTGCAGTGGTGCCAGCTGGACGAGGAGGGGTGGCTGCCGGCGTCGAGCTGCGGGAGCCTGAGGGAGCTGCACGCTACAAACTCCTCGCTGGCGAGGCTGCCGGAGGGCATGGCGTCGCTGGAGGAGCTCTACGTGATGCAGTGCGAGCAGCTGGCGGAGGACGGGTGGCTGCCGGCGTCGAGCTGCGGGAGCCTGACGGAGCTGTATGTTGAGGGCACGTCGCTGGCGAGGCTGCCGGAGGGCATGGCGTCGCTGGAGGTCCTCAACGTGAGTCGGTGCGAGCAGCTGGCGGAGGACGGGTGGCTGCCGGCGTCGAGCTGCGGGAGCGTGAAGCAGCTGCAAGCTGAGCGCTCCTCGCTGGCGAGGCTGCCGGAGGGCATGGCGGCGCTGGAGGAGCTCAATGTGCGCGAGTGCAAGCAGCTGGCGGGGGAGGGGTGGCTGCCGGCGTCGAGCTGCGGGAGCCTGAAGCGGTTGTGTGCCAGGGACTCCTTGCTGGCGAGGCTGCCGGAGGGCATGGGGTCGCTGAAGGAGCTCGACGTGAGTCAGTGCGAGCAGCTGGCGGAGGACGGGTGGCTGCCGGCGTCGAGCTGCGGGAGCGTGAGGGAGCTGAACGCTCATGGCTCGTCGCTGGCGAGGCTGCCGGGGGGCATGGCGTCGCTGGAGGTGCTGGACGTGCGCGAGTGCAAGCAGCTGATCGAGGGGTGGCTGCCGGCGTCGAGCTGCGGGAGGCTGCGGCGGCTGTTAGCCACGGACTCGCAGCTGCAGAGGCTGCCGGAGGAGATGCGGTCCCTGGCATTTGTAGCACGTTGAGCGGCCATTGTGAGCGACACATGATACATGCGACTCCCCGGAGGACGATGCGACTGCCGTTGGCCGCCTTGCTTGGCCCTCACCGGTATCGTCGTGAGCCCGCAACAGGTTGCAAGACAATTGTCTTGCAACGTAGCTCAGACGCCACCGACAGGTGAGTGTTCAACACCTCAGAGCTGTAAACCTTGACCCGCGCCGCCTCGGTATCTCCCGAGATCGAGCGCGTCCACGGCTTGGCCTGCAGCGACCCCCCCTGCAGGCCGCCTCCGCGTGCGGCCACGACCTCCGGAGCGTCGCGCTCGAGCAGGAGATGGCGTTGGTCCCCTGGCGATGTGGCGCTGCCGCAGAGGCGGCACGTGCGCTGCTGGAACGGCAGACTGCCGTACGAGACCCGGGCGCCCGTGGTCGCGAAGGGCTTCGCTTGCGAGACATCGCCTCGAGGTCGTGGTGGGGCGGCGCCTTGTTGCACATGAGGCGCAGTGGACGTTGCCCGACGTGTTGTGGTGGTGGAGCGCGTCGTCCAAGTTGCCCCACGTGCCCTCGGGGAAGTGATCGTAGTACACCGCGTACGCGATCACGCTGCGCTTCCCGGCGACGTCGTCATCCCGCGGAGATTCACCCACCGAAGTGCACCGAGCTGTCGCGTCGACCTTCTGCCGCAGGACGCGCTCGCTGACCGGCGCCGCGTCGTCGAGCGTGCCGCACGCGAGGCCGAGGGCCTGGAGCCCCAGCCGCGCCCGTGCCGCCCAGCACTCTTCCGTCCCCATCGCCAGCTCCAGGGTGACGTTGAACGCCAACACCTCCAGGCCCTTCCGCGGCGTGTACATCGGTCGCGCGCTTCAGCATCTCGCTCCAGAACCGAGCAGTGTGCGCCCAGGTCACGCAGTGGGGGCTCAAGTGGCCGGCCTCGCGGCGGACGTTCTTCCACGCGGTGGTTTTTGCCCACGCAGCCTGGGGCGCACATAGTTGACGGAGTCGCCGACAGGGCGCGCGTTCCCGGCCTTGAACCGCCTCACGACGTTGATGAGGACAGTCCCGGCGCGGTCGAGCGCGAAGTAGGGGCCCCAGACGCCCGCGCCGTGCGTCCCCGCCGGCCGGACCTGCTGCGCGAAGAAGACCGCCGTGGTGCCCGGGTGCGAGATGCTCCTGGCCGAGGTCCTCGGCCGCACCTTCCCTGCCTTCCGACGGGCCCGCGAGCCGACCGTGGCGGCCTGGTGCCGGCTTCCCAGCTCGCGGTGGATCCAGCAGCCCAGGTGCTGCACCGAGTCGACCGCCGGGAGGCGCTGGCCGTCGTGCGCGAAGACGCGAGGCCTGGTACGGCCCTGCTTGTCGTCGGCCACCATGACGTTGCACTTTCGCGCTGAGAGGGCCATGCCACGGTCGCGTAGCCAGCGAGTGGCGCAGTCCAGGAGCTGCTGGGGCTGTTCCTGTGAGCGCGCGAGGACAACGGAGTCATCCGCGCACAGGATCATGCGCACGAGTCGAGCTCCTCGGAGAGCCCATCCAGGAACAGCCCGACAGAGCGCAGGGGGCTGAGCGGGCAGCCCCGCTTCACGCCCGCGGTTTGGTCGAGGACGTCGTCCGTGCCGTCGGCGAGCTGGAGGTGCTGCTTGCTCCTGTCGCAACACACCTGCACGAACTCATCCGGGATGCGACGCAGGCGAGCAATCAGGACATCATGGTTGACTTGCGTCGCAGGCCTGCTTGATGCCCAGGAACGCTGCGAACACCCCGTCGCCACGCGCCTTGGCCGGTCGCGGGCACCACGCTTGTGCAGCGCCACGGGCGCCGAGCTGGTGACGTTGTCGGGCAGGTGCTCGGCGCGGAGCACCTTTGGTGACGTAAACTGCGCGGTGCACCAGGCGTTTGCCTCCAGGTCCGCTTTGCCGATGTCCCCGAACGCCGCCGCGAGCTCCGCGAGCTCCTCGCTGCCCAGGTCCCCCGCCGCGCACTTGTGGAGCTCCACGGGGACTCCCCCCGAACAAGTGCGGCCCACTGACCGTTGTTGCAGCTGTCGAGCACCGACGCGGCGACGTCGTCGGTCATGCGGTTTCGCGCCACCCGCACGCGGGCAGCTGGAGGTCGAGCGGGGGCTCCGCCGGCGGCGCTGCAGCTGCGTTTGCGGCGGGCGCATGCAGGAGGGAGGGCGCGGGCGTTGGGCGTCGTGCGGGCTCCGAGGAGCGGCGCCGGCGTCGAGGCCTGACGGTTGAGGTCGGCGAACGCCTGCGTGCCGAGGTCGGACGCGATCATCGCGCGGAAGCTCTCCTCGTGCCGCCGATGCGCTGCACGGTGCTGCGGGCCGCGCTGGCGACTCCCCGCGGCGCTCCGTCGCGCTCCAGCAGATGCCGGCGCAGGTACGTCTCCCTGGAGTCCTCCGCGCCCTTGGACATGAGGCCCCGGGGGGTGTGCGCGGTGTTGTGCGCCAGGCGGTGCTCCTCCTGCAGCAGGTCGTCTGACGCCTCATGCACGCGTCGATCTCGTGCATGTCTGTCGCGACCGAGGTGCTCGGGTGCACGATGTTCGCGCGCAGGTGGACGATCTCCTCCATGCGGCCGCGATCGCACTTCCGTCCGTCGTGCACTCCCGTTGTCGGCATTCCCCCAGAGCCACTGGCGTAGGTCCATCGAGGCTGCGGGCTGCGGCCGGCGGTCGTCGAGGGGCACGTCGAGGTCGAGGAGCAGCGGGCGGTGTCCGAGGTCGCCGCAGCAGGGCAAGGCGTCGAATGCCCTGTCGCCGACGTTGAGAAGCACCTCCGACCGCTCAACCGCCGGTGTCGCCCCACGGCGTCGACAGCCGCGTAGTCGGTGACCGTGTTGGTCTGGTCGCGCCCCCGCCGGTGCGTCGCGAGGCCCGAGGCGGCGCCCGTCCTGCCGTTGAGCACGGTGAGCTTGCCGCAGCGTGATCGAGACGGCTGCGTGGCTTGGATCGAGGCCTCGCGCGACCGCTGTCCATGCCCGCTGACCACCCGTGCGCGCAGAACACAGCGCCGTCCGCGCAAACCTCACCCCCCCTCGAGCGTCACTCCCCCGCGCAGTCTGACTGATGGCCACGCGCGGCGCCGGCAGGACGCGCCTGCGGACGAGGGCGCGCCCAGCGCGACTTGCGGCGCAGAGTTGCAAGTGATCGGTGAGCGCGCTGCCGCCCTTCGCAACGATGAGCGACCAGCCGACGCCTCTCACACAGAAGCTGCTGCTGGAGAGGCTCCGAGGTGAGGGCTCGCCCGCCACTGACGTGCTTCGGTCTCCACGATGCCCTGGACGCATGAGTCACACCTTGAGCCGCGTGCCGGGACGATCGTGCACAGAATCCTCCTGTCCAGGGGCGGTGCGACTGTAGGACTTCTCTGCCAGTGCACAGGCGGATTTCCCGCTCGCCGCGCCCCTCCGCGGCCGCGAGCCCCCTGGGCAGATATCACATCGACAAGTAACGCACGATCGCTGTGTCGATGACGGAATCCCGGCACGCCCGAAGCCGGGAGAGCCGTGCAGTCGTGGTCGACACCCTCGTCGCGATAGGTGCCGCCCCGTGGCTGCCACGCGAGGACGTGGGGCCGGTTTTCGGGCAGAGATCATTTGTGCGATCCGTCTCCGTCGCGTTTGTCGCGCTGCACGTCGGCGGTGGGCTCGCGGCGTGCCTTGTTGTCTCCCAAGCTGCTTCCCAACCCTGGTTGCACGGCCGCAAGCGACATCTGTCGACACCGGTCGACCTCTTCGCTGCGACGCAGGGCTTCGGAGAGATCCGTTGGGGGAGTGCTCCGAGCAGGGCTGCAAGCAGGAGGCGGTCTTCGAGAAGGTTTCGCCGCTCTTCGGGATGGCTGCACCGCTTGAGCGGCGGACGCGCTGCTACTGCCTCCGCCACGGGTCGTGGTGGATGGACGAGAAGGCACGGGTGCTTGCGTCGGGCACGTGGATGGACTCCGCGCGGACGGACACGGCCCACCACCTGTTGCTGCTGCTGGGGAATCACATCCGCCCCTGCCTGCCTCGCTTCGCGAGCCGTGAAGCGGCGACATTGCCGGGCACCCGGTATCGTCCCGACCTCTTCTTCGTCGGGAAGGAGCGGGGAGTCATCGTCATGTGCGACAGGCACGGCAACTTCGATCATTCGGGGGCGGTCGACGACGACCGGACGGTCTTGACGCTCGCGGCTGCCGAGAGCCTCATCGGCAAGCCGGTCCACCTGATCCGCTTCCGTCCCGACGAGTACGAGGACGAGAACGGCGTGTGGGGGATGCACTCCTCTTGGGTGCACCGCCTGCACCGCCTCGCGGTGTCGGTGCTCTTCGCGATGTTCCGCGCGGAAGGGCCCGCGCAGGTCGACTACGACGTCCGCGGCGACGGGCGCCTGACCGTCGAGCGACTGTTCTACGGCGCGTACCCGTGCCCGCCGGCGGAGCTCCTCAGGATGGTCGCGCCGGGGATGCCACAGATTCATGAGTACGAGTCTGAGGCCGAGGCTGAGGCCGAATTCAGGCTGAGGAACTCGTTCAAGACGACCTGGCAGCGGATCTTCGAAGCTATTGGCGGGTCTCAAGAGACGTGCGAGGCACTCAAGGACCTTGCACTGCGGGGCCGTACGGCACACGTCCCCCTGCCTGCGGCCGCAGACGACGCGGCCTGCAAGGACCGGCGGTTCCAGAGGCTTCCTCGGCCGTACGAGGGGGTCGGATCCCCCGAGCCCTTGGCGGTGCCTCCGTGGGAACAGGAGCACATCAACGCAAATGCGCAATCATCTGCCACGAAGTTCGGGCTCGGGGACGTCGAGCACTTCGACGTGTAAGCGTCTCGCGCGGGGTTGGGTCCTTGTGTCCCTGCAGGTGTGAGCTCTGATGCACCGGGTACCTGACGTTAGCGCGCCAACGATGAAAACAACTACGCATAAGTCCCGAGGTCTTCAAAACCCCCCCTCCGGTCCATCACGCCTCGCCAGGACGCTGCTGGGCGCTTCTCAGCGTTGCCGCAACGCAGCGCCCCGCTGCTCGGCACCGCGTGCGACGCCCACACTCGCGAGCGTTGAAGCTCACAGAACCGCGCCAGAGCCCCCTCGACCCGCGCACGCGCGCTCCTCGACGCGGTCACTCCCCGATCTGCGGCTCCCACCCGCGGCGCCGTCGCTAGACGTCCACCGACGTGTCGACCGAACCGGGGAGGCGCGCGGCGCAGGCCTGCGCAACAGCTCGCGCCAACGCCACCCCCATCCGCTCCGCGATCGCGTCGTCGATCCGCGCCATGGCCTTGGGCGACCCCGTGCTCTCGCTGTACGCCTCGATCACGCACCGCATCACCGTCGCGGCCCCCACACCGTACGCCGCGTAGTCCCCGTGCTTGGCGCGAATCGCGACGAACTTGTCCACGCAGGCCTTCCAGGTGAGCTCCGTGGGCGGAGGCAGCGGGCCCGCCGCGCAGGGCTCGGCGGCCTCCGCGACGAGGCGCCTGTGCCCCTGCACCGCCCCGCGGCGAGCCCTCTTGGTCCGCCAGCGCATGCCTGGCGGCAGCGTGAGGAACACCCAAGGCATCTGCACCACGTTGCTCTGCACCACGTTGATCGCGATCCCCGGGAACCGTCCCGCCGCGCCCCAGGCGCGCCGCTGGTCGTCCAGACGCGCGGCGACGCCACTCGAATCGGGCGACACGAGCGCGTCCTCGCTCAGCGACCGCAGGGCCCCGGTGCCGCGCAGACCCCGCACAGTCTCTTGCGCGGTGCGGCGGGCGCGTCGCTCGTCCCCGGCGGGGCTCACCGGCGTGTGGTAGCGCGCGAGGGAGATGACGGTGGGCCTGTCGGGCGACCAGCCGCCGGCCACGTCGACGCAGAGGCCCGGGTCGACGTCGACGGGCTCGTAGAAGACGGTCCGGGCGCGCGTGTTCTTCTTCATGTGCGCGTTCTGTGCCGCTGAGGCCGCGCGCGCTGTGGCATGAAGGGCCCCCGCTGCGAGGTCGACGGCGGGCGTGCAGTCCACGGGGCCGCACGTCCCTCCACCGCCGGCCACGATCGTCGCTTCCACCCGCCACGCGCCGTCGCTGCCCCGCTTGGCGCGCAGCTGCCTGTCGTCGACGCTGATGGCGCTGCAAAACGCCTCCAAGGCGACGCTCGAGTCCCAGTGCAGGAACGTCGAGGTGGCCTGGATGTCGCGGGTGCGCGTGGAGCTCTCCGCGTCGATGCGCGTCAGCACGAAGGCGGTCCCACGCCCCTGGTCGGGCCCGCGCGCCGTCGCCAGCAAGTCGGCGACGCGGCCGAGCGCGACCTCGAGGAGCTCCTCGAGCTCGTCCGGCGGCGTGTTCTGCAGCAGCACGGCGGTAAGCGGAGCGAGTCGGTCGGGCTGTGCGCCCGCCGGGCAGCCGAGCGCTCCGCACGATGACGCAGCTCACCAGGAACGTCTCCATCTCGGGGACGGAGCTCGCGGGACGAGGCTGCGCTCTGACGGTCCTGAACGCCAGCGAGAGCTCGTCGCTCGGAACACACACGAACCGCGCGCGCGCAGCTGCGGGTCCCGGCATGGTTCCGTGGTGCCTGCGGGCCGCCCGGGAACAGCGCCGAACACGGTCTGTTGGCGCCACTCGCTCGCTCCCACGGAGGTCATGGACCAGTGATGCCCTGAGTATGCAATGGTAACGCAAGGGAATCGCCTGGTGTCTCGCGCGGGGCGGAGGCCTCGAACGGCACATCAGCTGCCACCCGGCGCTCCCAGGCGTGTTTGTTAGCACAAACACGAATGAATGCCCATTGATCGCATGTACTTGGCAGTTTAGTTGCCCTGGCATCGAAGCGATGTCAGTGCGGCCTGTGCTGCTCCCACGAGCACCCGCGCACCAGCGATCAGAGTGTTGGGGGGCGTCAAAGGGGCGCTTGTTGCCGCAGCGGCTCTTATGCACGTCGTGGTGAAAATCTGAGTCTTCGGCGAGCGCTGTGGCGCCACCAGTCTGCTCCTAACACCGTTCGCCGCACGCACGGGGCCCGCGACTGTTACCGCGCGCGCAAGTTGCCAACCACCGACGGAGGCCCCATGCCGCCAATGAGCGCCCTGACCGAGCATGGTTCGCGGCCTCCCATGTGTTCGTATGGTCATGCCGGGGTCGTCGTTGGACGACGTGACGCGGCTCGGCTTTGTGCGCCACCGGCCCTGTACAGCCCAGGTCCGGGGTGGCTCACCTGTGCGAGACCGGGGCGCCGCTGCACGACTGTGTGTTCGAGTCTCTAGATTACGAATGACGGAACCCGCGCGCCTCGATGTCAATCAGTGACCTGGACCGCTCCCAGTCGCCACCTCTACCACAGCGCTGGTCAGGGCGAGGAGTCCGCCGTTGCGGGCAGTGCAGGGGATATTGAGCCGTAACGAGCGGCCAGAGACGCAGTCTGGCTCACTGCTGACCCCCGAAGCCAGCAGAGATACCATGAACGTCACCGAAGTGGAAGCTTCGGCCGCCCCCGAGCGGCGCAACCAGGTGCAGCCTCCTGTCGATCTCGAGGCCAACATGACGTGCAAAAGCGATACACTGCCGCACCTGCTGACGAGAACTGATGTCAAGCGTCTGTCACACAGCTCAAACCACGCCTCGTGCGCCTTGTTTCACCGTGCCGCTACCCACCTTGAATGCAACACTTCATGACGACCGTCGCCGTCGCTCACGCGCTGTCGCTCGCTACCTGTCACGCGGCCCAGCCCACGAACTCGCTGGACTCGCGCGGCGTGGCTCGGCCCAGACCTGTCATCAATGTATTCGCCTCCTCGGCGTTGCTCCGCGCAGGCGCGGCCGAGCTTCATCGACGTCCTGGAGACCGTGCCGCTCCTCTTCGACCTCGCCGACGGCTGGAATGTCGCGCTCACGTGCTGGGGGGCGCTGACAGCGTATCTGAGGCACGGAGAACGACGTCCCGTGTTCTGGCCGTTGGAGAACTGCCCTTCGTCTGGGATCGTCGGCGTTGGCTCGCGCGAGATCTTCAGACAGGAAGCGAGGTCGACTCCGGTGCTGCATGTGCGCCGCCTGGACGGAGCGCTCATGCGTGGGCTCGCCGGTCGCATCAGCGCCGGCTCGCAGTACGTCGGTCGGCTGGAGTTCTCCGGCGCCTACTTCAGCGTGGACCAAGCGGGCGCGCTGTACCGCGCAGCGTGCCGTGCGGGGCTGCACGTCGAGGACGTGGCGACACCGTCGGAGCAGATCTGCGCACTGCAGCGCGCTCTGCAGGACCCGGAGCTGCGCGTCGACGAGCTGTGGCTTGCGTCGTTGAGTGGCGCGATATGGGGCAGTCGTCAAAATCTGGCGCGACACATTCGTGGCAGTGACAAAGCGTACTGGACGTTTCAGAGCCTGTTGCTTGGCACGCCGGCGGTCCGCAATCACGTTCGGGACGTCCAGCTCGCCGAATTCGACAACAGCAGGTTGGCATTGGGTAGCGAAATCGAGATGAACTCCGACACCAAGGAGGCCGGGGACGGCCTCACCCGGAGCTGGGACACTCATTCAGTCAGGGACCTCCCGCTCTGCGACCTGCGCGAGTTGCAAGTCCTCGACGCCGAACAAGGCACAGTCACCAAGGAGGTGGGGCTGGCGATCGCCCGGCTCGTGAGGGAGTCATCGACGCTACGCGAGCTCTTCATGAACGACGGGGACGAGATCGGCGTCGCGGCGATTGGTGAGGCAGTGTGCGCGTCGCACACTGTCCGAGCCTTGCACTTCGCCAACGCAATACCACCAACGCTGTCTCCATGCGCGGACCGCCTCACGCATCTGAGAGTGTACTGGATCGACTTCACTGAACGCCCGTCGGACCTGCTGGACTTGATCGCGCGCAGCTCGAAGCTCGAATCGATCGAACTGGGAGATTGTTCCATGGGGGATCTGGATCTGTTCAGGGCGATCGCCGACAACTCCGTCCTTCCCCTGCGGCGGCTCGGGCTGCGCGGCTGCGGCTACGGGTGGGACGGGCTCGCATTCGCGGACGGTTCGCTGGCAGCGATGCTGGCCCAGACACCGTCGCTGGAAGATCTAGTCCTAGATGGTCGCGTGCTGGCCCATCAACACATGTGGGGGCGCACACGTTTCAAGGCTTCTCACCTTGCGGACGCGGTCGCCGGAAACAACACCCTGCGGACGCTCAATGTGTGCTGCTGTTTTTGCGAGGAGGATGATGAGGGTGCATTCGACAGGCTCCTGCGCGCCGTCGGGAGCAGCAAGCTACAAGACGTCGCCATCCAGCACCGTGTATCCGCCCACACTGACGTCACGTCCTGCACGTCCCTTCACAGCGTGCTCGCCAACTTGGAGCTCCGCTCGCTTCGTCTACGTACCCACGAAGCCCATTGGGGGTTGCCAACAGATATGGTTCGTCTGCAAGGCCTCGACAGATTCGCGCGGGACCTCGCTGCGCACCCTTCCCTTCGAATCCTGTCCTTTTCGGGCTTCTCCTGGGGCGTTGACGGCGTCGTGTCGCTTGCTCGCGCCCTCCGCGCCAACCCGGTCCTCCGATCTTTCGCACTCGAGTGCGCCGGGCTGGGCGACGAGCTCGGAGCGCAGTTTGCGGACGAGCTGTGCCACAACACCGCCCTGCAGCACTTGTCGCTGCGGAACAACCCGGACACGGGTGACCTGACAGCAGCTGCACTCATTCGCGTCCCGGAGCGACACCCGACGCTGGAGGACCTCCGAGTCGAGGGCTGTGGTTTCTACGGCGATGCCTGGAAGTCGCTGACAACCAACCTGCACGCGGGGGAGCTGTCAGTAACTCACGTCATGGACCTCCTAGAGTCTCAGGAGTACGGTGCTTTCACTACTATCTTAGACTGCGGGTTCTACGGCGATGCCTGGGCGGATCGACAC
Source organism: Pedinophyceae sp. YPF-701 (assembly GCA_916048055.1). Taxonomy (NCBI): domain Eukaryota; kingdom Viridiplantae; phylum Chlorophyta; class Pedinophyceae; species Pedinophyceae sp. YPF-701. The sequence continues at coordinate 1,423,871 of CAJZHL010000010.1, read as the reverse complement.
TATCGATGAGCGCGCAAGGCCACGTTCTATTCCGACGACAGTCGCTGCCCAACGACAGCAAGCATGCCCGTCGCGCGCGGCAGCCACAGCACGCGCACCTCGACCCCGCGCACCTGTGCGCCGACCGGACGCCATCCACGTGCGGCGACGCCCGACATCTGCCGCGTGCGTCACGTGCAGCTCACACTCACTCAACACCCCTGTAAACAACGAAACCTCACATGCAGCGTCGCCCCGGCACAACGACCCCGCCGCGTCACGACTTGAGCGCCTGCGACACGGCGTTGATCTTGTGCCCGATCTTCGACGCGATCCCGCTGGCCCCGGCCACCGCGGCGTTGACCTCGTCCATGATGTTGAGCTTGAACCCAAACAGCGGCTTGTCCACCTTGGCCTTGTTGTTGATGAACTCGGGCCGCCGCAGGTCCATCTCGCCGTCGCGCTGCACCTGCGCCCCCGCGCGCGCGTTGTCGCGGAACACCCCGTCCTCCACCGCCACCTTGCTGCCCTTGTTCAGCGCCAGCACGCCAAACTGGTTGCGCGCAAACTCGCCCCCGCGCGTCGCCGCCATCGCGCCGTTCGCCGCCGCGAGCCCCGCGTCCGCGTTCGCCGTGCACTTGACGTTCTGCGCGCTCAGGCTCGACGCCCCGCCCTCGCACAGGATCCCGTGCCCCATGTCGGCGCGGTCGTTGTCCACGGCCATGCGGAAGCCGTTCTCGTTGAACTCCCCCCCGCGGATCTCGGCCTTGGCGCCCTTGCGGACGGACACGCCGTTGAGCATGTTCTTGCACGCCCGGACGTCGACCAGCGTCGCGGACGTGCCGAAGTCGGCCACGTACAGCCCCGCGACGTTGTGCCCGCGCAGCTCGACGTCCGCGAGCTCGGCGGTGGCGCCGTCGACCACGATGACGCCGTTCTCCTGGTTGTCGCGCACCGCCGTGCCCGTGGCGCGGAGCGTCGACCCGTTGCCCGTGCACGACATCCCGGAGGTGTTGTTCAACACCTCCCCCTTGGTCACCTCGACCGTGGACCCGCCGCCGGCCTTGACGCCGATGCGGTTGCCGCTGCACGACACCCCGTCGGCCAGGACCGTCGACTTGCCCTCCGCCACGATGCCCTGCCCCTGCACGTTGCCCGAGCACGTGCACCCGCTCAGCGTCACCTTGCCCACGTCCGCCGCCATCACCCCCGCGGTCCGGTTCTCCAGCACGTGCACGTTCGTCGCCGTCATCCCGCCGTTCGTCCCCACCGCGATGCCGACGCCGTTCTTCACGACGCGCCCGCCGACCGCCTCCATCTCCGCGCGGTCGCACACCGCCACGCCGACCTTCACCGCCCCCTCCACCACGGTCCCCGCCATCTTCACGCGCGTCCCCGCGCCGCGCGCCGCCACGCCGGCCTCCCAGCAGTCCTTCACCGCGCAGTCCTCGACGTCCACCTGCGCGCCGCTCAGCGCGCGGACGCCGGCCGTCTTCGCGTGCGAGATCGTGCAGCCCTTCAGCCGCACGTCCGCCGCGCCGTCGATGCGCACGCAGTCGCCCGCGGAGCCCGCGATCACGACGTCCTCCAGCAGCAGGCCCCGCGCCGACGGCAGCGCGTTGAACACCGCCCAGCGCGGAGCCGGGGCGTTCGCGGCGATCGGCGTCGGCGGCGCGAGGGAGCCCATCGCCGGCAGCGCCGACTGCGAGCCGCGGTGCCCGGCCGGCGACGTCGGGAGGCTGCCGTGCTGCTGCACGTTGGCGCCGATGCCCAGCGGGTCCGACGGGTCCACCGCGGCCGCGGACGAGGGCGGCGGCGGGCCGGTCCGGCCCTTCTGCCGCACCTCGAACTTGCCGTTCTTGAGCACGACCGACGGCCGCGTCACGGTGAACAGCGTGGTGTCGTCGGCCATGTCCACGGCCAGCGTCTTGCCGCCCATGTCGATCTCCTCGACGGTGGCGTCGTCGAGGAGCGTCTGCACGCCCGCGACGCTCTCGCAGCAGTGCGCGCGGCGCGCCATCTCCCTGCGCTGCCCGCGCACGGCCTCCTCCGCGTCCCGCAGCGCCACCGCCTCGACCGCCTCCCCGCCGATGCGGATCGTGGCGTCGCTGTGGTAGTCCGCGCCCATGCCGTTGTCCGAGAAGGCGACGGCGCCGCCCACGAGCTGCGCGGAGCTCGCCGCGAGCACGGCCGTCCCCTCGTGCCCCTCGACCTTGCCGCCCGTCATCCACACCATGGTCTCCGCGCCCGACGCCGACACGCCGTGCGTGGCGTTCTCGACGACCTCGCAGTCCTCCATCGCCACGAGGCCGCCGGACGTGACCGTCACGCCCACGCCGCGGCACCCCGCGACCTCGCACGCGGTCAGCCCCGCCACCGCGTGCTCCTGCACCACCAGGCCCTGGTCGCACTCCATGAACGCCGTGGCGTGGCACGCGAGCGCGGAGCCCACCGAGGTGGCCACGGCGCCGATCACGCAGTCCTGGAACGTGCAGTCGCGCAGCGTCACGCGCCCCCCGTCCTCCACGCGCAGCGCGGGGTAATCCTGCGAGAAGCACTTGAACGTCACGGCCTCGATGGTGAGGTCCTGCCCGCGCCCGACGTAGATCGCGCAGCCGCCGTTCGGGTCCACGGAGATGTCCTGCCCCTGCACCTCCTTGAACCCCACGACCGTCCCGTTCCGCAGCGTCAGCCCGTTGCGCGGCGGGACAAACACGCGGTCCGGGAGCACCGCCCACTTCAAGAACCGCGTCTTCTCGTTCGGCACCGTCCGCTTCTGCTTCTCCTTGAACGTCTCGTCCACCATGACCGTCTTCGAACCGAAGCACCCCGGCACCTTCTTCGGCACCTTTTTCACCACGTCCACCTCCACCTCGATCTCCTTCGTGCCGTCGACGTACTTCTCCGGCCGGTCCACGAACGTCGGCATCAGCTTCAGCAGGCCCCCGCCCATGTCCACCGTCGTCCGCGACATGTCCGCCGCCCAGTTGCGCACCTGCGCCACCTGCAACACCTTGCCGATGTTGCTCGAGCCGCCGTCCTGGCCGTCCTCGCCCGCGGACGGCCGGCCCTTGCGCGTGTACTTGTGCGTCACGGGCGACTTGGGCGTCTCGACCGTCGCGCCCCCCGACGCCATCGACGCCGCCGCGCCCTCCTCGGGGATGTCGAGCTCGCCGTCGACCTCCTCCATCTCCATCGCCGGGACCGCGCGCAGGAGCCGCCGCCCGGACCCGCGCATGCTCTGGAGGACGTCGAGGACCTCCTGCGCCGTCGGGCGCTCGTCCGGGTTCTGCAGGAAGCACCGCGTCAGCACGTTGCGCACCGCCTCCGGGAGCGTGTCGGGGACCTGCGGGGTCTCGCCGACCATGCACACCGCGGACAGGACCTGCATCTCCTTGTACCCGTCGAACGGGCGCTGCCCCGAGTACGCCTCGCTCAGCGTCGCGGCCAGGCTCCACATGTCGGACCCCAGGTCGGGCTGCAAACACGGGAACGCGGGGTGCCGGCTGAGGCACGGGGCGCCCGGCACGCGGGGCGCGGCGCGGCGCGCGCGCTCCGTCGCGGCGCACCTGGTACCCGTCCTCGGTGCGGTTCATTTGCTCGGGCGGCGCGTAGTTGAGGGTCCCGAAGGCGTTGTTGCGGAAGGTGGCGCCGAGCGTGCCCTCGGAGGCGCGCGAGAGGCCGAAGTCGGAGATGACGCCGCGGCCGGCGCTGTCGATGAGGATGTTGTCGGGCTTGAGGTCGAAGTGCTTGATGCCGGCCGCGTGCAGGTCCACGAGGCCCGACGTGACGTCCATGGCGAGCCCGAGCCACACGGGGAGCGCGAGGCCGCGGCCCTCCCGCTTGAGGTGCTTCTTGAGGCTCGTCGCGTACCGCTTCATCACGATCAGCACGCGGTTGTTGCTCATGGCCACGCCGAAGATCTTGCACACCTGGTCCGAGATCTGCACCGCGCGGCCCATGTTCTGCACCTCGCGCTGCAGCACCTTCTGCTGCTCGTCGCTCATGTGCGCCGCCTTGATCACCTTGACGGCCACGCGCATCGACCCCGCGGGCCCGTTCCACAGCCCCTCGTGCACGACGCCGAACGACCCCTCCTCGCTCAGGACCTTGCCCACGCGCAGCTGGTCCACGTCGATGGGGAGGATGCCCTTCGGCAGCGCGACCTTGTCCCGCTTCACGTCGCTGAGCGCCTCCATCACCTGCTGCGACATCTCGTCGAGCTGCCGCTGCACCGCCTGCACCGACTCCTTCACCTCCTTGCCGTCCGCGGCGCCCTCCAGGGCCGCGTGCCCCGCGAGGAGCGACAGCGCGGCCTGCAGCCGGTTCATGATGCGCTCGCACTGCACGTTGACCACGCCCGACTTGAGGAACTTGACGAAGACGTGCTTGTCCTTCCACTTGTCGATCAGCGCCTCCGCCTCCTTCAAACAGTCGTCCAGCTGCGCCTGGATGCGCGACATCGCGGACGGCGCGTCCTCGCCCGGGATGTCCTCCTCCTTCACATTCTCAATGACGCTCTGCGCCGTCTCCAGGAACTTGACGAAGAACGCGACGTCGGTGTTGATGTGCTGGCAGTTGCGGATGCCTGCAGGGGGCGGCGCGGAGAGCGCGGGCGCGGTGCGTCGGCGGGGCGAGCTCGGGCGCCGCGCAGGCTGCACGACCAACTGAAACGCGCAGGGGGCGCCTGCGGCCCACCTTTGATGATCTTGTCGATCGCAACGACGGCGAGCTTGCATGCGCAGTCCGCCATCGTGCCTTCGTCGCCAGAGCAGCTCCTGGCGCGCGCCGACCACCCACCAGTCCTGCGCACACAGCGAGGCGACGAAACGCGAGGCGAGTGGGTCCCCGCTCCCGTCGCTCACCCGCGTCGGAACCTAACTTCGTGGCGTGCACGCGGCGAGAATCCCGGACAGACCCGCTGGCTGGGGCGGGTGCATGGGCGCGCGGGTGCACACAGGCTGATCTGCACCGGCGGCGTGCGGCGGCCCCGCGATCAGTGCAGGCTGACGGGCGTGCCCAGCGACGGAGCATGATCGCAGGTACGCGGTGCAGGTCGGGACCGGGCGGTTTATAGGCGCTATGGCGGGCACGCGGAGTTGCCCCAGGTGCAGTTGAGCGGTGGACTCCAGGGTCCTGGATCCGCCGCCACGCCGCCGTAGCGCGCACCAGCGCCCCGCGCACACACCCTGAGTATCTGACGACTCGCGAGGGAGGACAGTGCGCCGAGGACGGGGCCGAAGTGACCGGTGCGGCGAGGGCGAGTGCGGTGGGCATTTGCAGGCCCGGCGACTGGCCGAACAGGGCGTCGCGGCGGACGGGCGCGGGAGGCCGGGATAGCGCGTGGGCTCAGGGCACAGCTCCGCGCTTTCCGAGGGGAACCCTGCCCGCCAGCCCGAGCGGGAGCGGCGCCATTCTGGCGCTCCTGGAGGCGCACCTTCAGCGCAGCGTAGCGTCGCCAGAACACGCAACAGGCGGAGTTATATCACGGAATCACGAAATGTGACCTCAGACGCCCGCCAGGTGCCGCAACGTCGCCCGGGCCCCAGGCGCGCAGCACCAGCTAGGACCAGGGGGCGCTTGCCCCAGGTAGGACGCACGCGGAGGCGGGGCCGCTGCAGGGCCAACACACCACGCGCAGCCTGGCGCGTCCCCCTTGGTCAGCCCTCGCGTCGCTGACCGCCGCGCGGGACCCCGGACGCGACGCCCCTGCCAGCGCACGCGCCACACAGAGTAGTAATTGACCACCCGCGCACGAAACGAAATGCGGGTGTGCTATCGTCCTGATCAAGGCGGCAGCGTGCTAGGAGTACTCGCGCGAAATGCCATGTGAGCGTGCCATCATGTGCCAAGGGAAGGCTCTGACCTGCAATCAGTTAGAGGGAGTGGCGGGCGTCGTCAGCAACAACGCGGCGAGCCGCGCGAGTACTGGACGACGCCCGCCAGCCGACGCGCCGAAGTGCTGGTCCACGTCCTAGGCTGCTTGTACCAGGGGGTGTCGGCAGCCGGCTGGGGGACAGCGGTGACTGAGTCTGCGGCATTGTCCGCGTTGTGTGGCGACGCGCCGACGGCTACTCAGCTCTCCTCGTCATCGCCGTCCCCGCGCGTGGCCTGTCATGCGAAAAGGGATCATACCTCGGTCTAGCGGCCACGGAATACGCGCATGGCCAACATGTCAACATCGGGGGGGTAACAGAGTGCGTCATGTGTGCGGGCATGGCTGGATAGTTCCGAGCCAGCTTCGCAGCGCCGGGATCATGTATGAGGGTGACGAGTTGCAGGGCGCCGGGCACGCCCTGTCAGCAGGTTGGCCAGTATGGTCTGCAAACTGCACGTGGCGACGCACGAGGTCAGCCAGGCCCGCCGGCGTGGCAGGGCCAAAATGCGGGCTCGGGTGCGTCCGGCAGGCGGCGCGGTGGATCGCCAGGACCTGTCGCATGCAGTAACCTCGATGCGTACGCATGTAGCGCATCATGGCCGACATCTTGGCTACGTAGCTGTCGCGGTCAGTCACCTCGCTGGACACGCGGATGTGTTCGGTGCGGACGATGTTGTAAAGGTGTCGTCGCAGCAGCGCACACGAAGCGTGGGGGTACTGTATGAGGTGAATGTTCTCAGGAAACAGACCGCGTTTGTCATAGTGCGAGATCAGGAGGAAGCCCTGATATTCGGGATGCGGACGCACGCGGAGGTCTAGGAAGGAGACACCGTCGAGCGGGTTCGCTGGGGCGTCAAATTCGACCTCAAGACAGGGGGGGTACATGTTATGTATACCAGAGATGAGATCTACGATCGACGACGGGGTTTCGGGGGGCGGGGTGGGGGGGCGGGGGTGGGTGTTGAAGTAGCGGTACAGTGCGTTCGCGAGAGAGAAATTGTCGTCGATGTAGCGCCTGGAATAACGGAAAGACCCCAAGACCTTCAGCCAAGCGACGTCGCCAGTGCTCAACCAGCGGTCGCGAAACTGGCAGAGGAACGCGAGCTCATGCCGGAACATGTAGCAGTTCGCGAGGTGGGGGGAGGCCGAGAGCCCCATGGGCACACCGCAGGTCTGGTGATATACGACGCCCCCGAACACCACGTAGGCGCGTTTGACGAGGATGTGCACGAGACCATGAAGTTGCTCGATGCTCGGTGCCCATTTCCCAACCATGCCGTCCGCGTCCGGCAGCTGCGCCACCCACCACCACGTCTCCCTCGCGTCAAACGCGGGTTGCAAGTCGATCAGGAGGTGTTGCCCTGGATGCAGTGCAAAAACAGCGTCGATGTGTTCGATGACGCAGTCGATGAGGCCGGTCCCGTGGTCCGCGCTCGTCTCGTGCCGGATGTGCGTGTAGAGCCGCTTGATGTCGGCGCCCAGCAGCAGAGGTGGTTGTTGAGCATGTATCGCTGAGCGTGGTGGGTTGTCATGTAGATACGCGGTCACCATGTCACGCATGCCGCGGCTGGAGTCCACCAAGAAGGGCGCGAAGCTGCTGCAGAGGTCCTCCGGGACGCCGTCGAAGATGGAGCTCCAGACCTCCACGAGGGTGGCGTGGCACATGAGCGCGCCGAGGGCCTTCGTCAGCAGCTGCGCTGCGGGGCGCGTGATGTCGCTCGAGCAGTCCGAGATGTACCGCACGTCCACCTTGGCCTTGTGAAGCTTCATCGTCCCGTAGTAGTGCGGTAGACCACCGCACTCGCGTTCGGTGCGTATTCCTGGTAGCTGCAGGTTGTCCAACATAGCCTCCGTCGTGTTAGCGACGTTCACCACGTGCCTGGCATGCGTGATGTTGGCATTTGCCGGCTCGTTGACAGCGAAAGCGTCGTTGCTGTGCAGGTCGTGCAGGAGGACCTCGATGTAGGCGCGCCGACACACGAAAACCAAATTCCCGGCGTTCTTGTCCATGGTCGTGATGGTGAGGCGTGTCGCGTCTCGCCGCAGAGCCACGCGATCGTCGGGCTGAATGTCCGCCAGCGGCGGGGGCCATGGAAGGCGGAACCCGGGTTGAAGAGCGGGTTGGAGTGCCGTTTGCGTAGCAGCAAGTATAGCATCAATGTACGGCATGCACGCTGCCGCGTCCATGTCGGCGGCCTTGCTGACGCGTTTCGTCCACCCGAGCAGCGGCTTCTGGTAGGCTTCAACGATGCTAGCTACGGTCGCGCTCGTGGCTTGGTGCAGCTCCGGGACGTGTCGGTGCTTGGCACCGCCGACGGCGAACAAACGGCGGTACGCGGTGCTCTGGATGCCCGCCGCAGCAGGGTCCAGCGTGCAGAGGTGCCGCACAGGCTCGCCGTCGATCTGCCAGTAGGGGTCCTCGAGCGTGAAGTGGCGTCGTAGGTCCGGTCCTTGGTGTTGCGCACAGTCGCACTGCGTCGCCATGATGTCGTACAGGCGACTGCGTGCAAACTTGGCAACTCCGCTGTGCGTGCACACCGAGCGCGACAGCGGTGGAAACCTGACCGAATAGCGCGGGGCCACCAGAAACAAGCCATCCATACCTTCGCGGATACGCTCAGGTAAGAGGTTGAGAAAGTCATCATTATTGACGAGGGTTTCGAGGGGGGCGAGGCTAGCCAGGGGGGTAGGGAAGTCGTGGATCATGAGGGTACGGCTCCCGAGGTCGATGTCTGCGACGGGAGGGTAGTGGTGGTTGATGGCGGCCTGCAAAACGGTGCGGGCACTGTCCAACATCTGCTGTGTGTAAAAGGGCTCGTCGAGACCCAGGTTAAGCGCATCGGGATGCATGTGCGACACGCAGTGATGGAGGGAGAAGAGGTATTTTCCGATGTTCGCTGCCGTGCAATGGTTCACCGCGCGTCTCCAATGATCGTGCTCTGTGTCGCCGGCGCGGCGGAACAAAACAACGTCAAGAAGGAGGCGAGTCTGGTAGATATACTCGCGTGTACCGAGGCGCGGAGACATGCCTGCGATAGCGGGGGGCAGGGACAACGCTGGTGCCGTAGTTGTGAGGCAGTTGTCAGCGTCGAGGTGGATGGTACGTTGATGCGTGGAGGAGATGGCAAACGTTGGCTGGAAGAGGGTCGCCAGCGCTGGGAGCCCACTCGGGCCGGGCGGGACGGGGAAGTCGTTGTGGGGGATCGCTACGGGGTGGGGGTCAGCGGCGATTTGGAACGCCAGGGGGGATAGAGGCCATGGGGCAGCATCAGAGTGGCCAGCTCCGTAGCCGAAATTCCACATGCCCTTGCAGTAATTGAGGCCGCCGGGGTATGTGGAGCCCAGACAGCGTATCATGGTCTGCTCCCAGGCCAGGGAGTAGGTGCGGAACTTGTGGAACCAGGCCTTCAAAGCGTCCGGGCTAGTCGCCGGCGGGATGGGCACCTGGCGTGCGAAATTGATGCGAAAGAGGGGCACGATGGTGAAGTCGCGCCACGGGACATGGCCGTTCGGCGACTGCGCCCACACTCGTCGCATAAACTCGTAAAGCGGGGTGTGCACGGCGTTCGGATGGTGCGTGAATGCTGCATCAAAGTGCTCCTGCAGTCGTTCGATCGCTGTGCGGTATGTCTCCCCGACATAGTAAAAGAAGGGGTATTTCCGGCACAAGAGGACATAGACAACCCCGCGCGCCGCAAGCGGGGGGTTTGCCGTGACCGATGGTAGCGCGGCGAGGTCCGAGAGCGCCGGCGGGGGCGGTGGGAAAGGAGCGCTCGGTGGGGGGCACGGGTGCGGGTATGCGGGCGCCCGTTCGTCGCGGGGCACGTAGTCCCAGTAGGGTCGAGGGGCTAGTGCGGAGGCGGGGTGGGAGGGTGTGTGGTGGGGGCTAGGAGGGGGCCAGGCACGGGGAGATGCCTGCGGAGCAATAGCGGCCGCGATGCGGCGTGCGTGCGTGATGCTGGGTCGAAAGTTCGGGTCGTGGTCATTTAGATTTGCGACATGGTGGAACAGGGTGCCATTCGAAAGGTGGCCACGCAGCGTGCGCGCCTCGGCGGTGCCGGCCTGGTCGCTGAGACGCAACGCTGCTTGGAGCCGTTTCCTCCGTCGGCGACCGATTGGAGTGCGCATGGTGAGAGGTTTTGGGGGTGAAAAGAGGGTGGTGTGCGGAACTAGACCGAGGATGCAGTAATCAAGCCACGACGGGAGGGCGACGATGACGGGGAGAGCTCTACCTAAGTTGCGCGTTCCTAGCACGCCGGGCGGTGAGCCACGGACGTGAGACGGCGGAGTCAGTTAGCCGGAGGCAGGCTCGTCTACGCCGACGGTTGAAGGCCGGAGTAGGGAGGTAGCTCTCAGCTGGCACTGCGCCAAAGCCCCATGTTCGAGGCCCGGCGCAGCACAACACGACACACAGAGTAGTAATTGACCACCCGCGCACGAAACGAAATGCGGGTGTGCTATCGTCCTGATCAAGGCGGCAGCGTGCTAGGAGTACTCGCGCGAAATGCCATGTGAGCGTGCCATCATGTGCCAAGGGAAGGCTCTGACCTGCAATCAGTTAGAGTGAGTGGCGGGCGTCGTCAGCAACAACGCGGCGAGCCGCGCGAGTACTGGACGACGCCCGCCAGCCGACGCGCCGAAGTGCTGGTCCACGTCCTAGGCTGCTTGTACCGGGGGGTGTCGGCAGCCGGCTGGGTGACAGCGGTGACTGAGTCTGCGGCATTGTCCGCGTTGTGTGGCGACGCGCCGACGGCTACTCAGCTCTCCTCGTCATCGCCGTCCCCCGCGCGTGGCCTGTCATGCGAAAAGGGATCATACCTCGGTCTTACACGCGCAACTGCCAACGCTTGCCTACACCGGCGGCGCCGCCCCCGTCTGTGATTCTCGTCTCACACGCGAGCGACCTGCTCCCCCGCGCCCGCACACGGCAGCTGCCCACCCCCCTCACGCGGCGACCTTGACCTTTTTGCTGTCGCCGCCGGCGTCCTCGCTCCCGGCGCGCTTCTTCCCGCTCTCGCTCGGCGCGGCGCTGGGCGCGGCGGTGGCGGGTCCGCTCGGCGCGGTGCTCTTGTCCCCCGCGTCGCGCTTCTTCCCGCCCTCGTCCTCCAGCTCCTTCTCGACCAGGCGGATGAGCGTGTCGCACCGCCGCGCGAGCTCCTGCGGGCTGCGGCTCTTGATGAACCAGTCGAACCGGAACCGCCACGAGCGCCGGATCTCCGCCTTGACCTCCTCCCAGCGGCCGTAGCCCAGCTCGTTCACCGCGCACAGAATGAAGCGGTCCTCCTCCTCGGTGTAGGCCTTGCCCTTGGACGGGCCGTACGCGATGCGGAGCTCGTTGAGCGGGTCGCCGTACGCCTCGACCTTGCGGCGCAGCAGGCGCGCGATGTCGCTGTGGCGCTGGATGCGCGCCTCCCCGCGCTCGATGGCCTTGAGGATGCGCTCCCACTCGTCCAGCTCCTTGAAGCGCTTCCAGAAGACCTCGTGGTACGCGCGGACCTCGGCCTCGCTCTTCCCCTCGACCTCGCGCGCGATGTCGCGCACCTCGTTGCGCCCGTACCGCTCGCACCCGCGCACGAAGGCCTGGAAGTCGCGCTTGGTCCAGTCGCGGAACCCGCGCGAGATGATCTCCTCGCGCTCCGCGCGCTCCTCGTCCGTCAGCTGCGGCGGCGCCTCAGCTACCATCTGCTCCAGCTCGATGCCGACCACCTCCGGCGGGAGGTCGTCGCGCCGCATCTGCTCCTCGCGCTCCTCCATGAAGGCCCGGTGCTTGAGGTAGGCCTCCTCCTTGGCGTACAGCGCCTCCGCGCGCTCGCGGTCGAAGAACTGGAAGTCGTTCAGCGGCACGCGCTTCACCCACACCACCTCGCGCTTCTTCGGCGCCGGCGCGCCCATCACCTGCCGGAAGTACTCCGTCTCGTTGTACATCTTCTTGCGCTCGCGCTTCGCCGGCTCGACCCAGTTGGCCGCGATCAGCGCCTTCAGGTCCACGCCGAGGTCCTTGGGCCCCTCGTCCGCGTCGGGGTCCTTGTACTCGTACACCGAGAGGTCCCCGTCGAGGGAGAACTTCATGGCCTGCTCCGTGAACTGCGCCATCTTGTCGTTCAGCTCCTTCGTCTGCTGCTCCCCGCGCGCCAGGATCGCGTCGATGTCCTCGTCCGTGATGCTGCTGCTGTCCTTGCTGCTGAAGATGAGCTCCGCGCCGTAGCGCACCATGGAGAGCAGCTCGTCCTTGTTCACGCTCTTCGTGTTCTCCGCCAGCCGCCCCTGCTGGATCACCATCGCGTCCAGCCGCAGCTTCTTGTACGCCTTCTCGATGACCTTCTCCTCGATGGTGCCCTCCGTGCAGAAGCGGTACACCGACACCTCGCGCGTCTGCCCGATCCGGTGCGCGCGGTCCATGGCCTGCAGGTCCATCTGCGGGTTCCAGTCGCTGTCGTACAGCACCACCGTGTCCGCCGTCGTCAGGTTGATCCCCAGCCCGCCCGCGCGCGTCGACAGCAGGAAGATGAACTTCTCCGACCCGGGCGCGTTGTACGAGTCGATCGCGTTCTCGCGGTCGTCCCCGGACGTGTTCCCGTCGATCCGCGAGTACTTGTACCCGCGGTACAGCGCGTAGTCCTCCAGGATGTCGAGCACGCGCGTCATCTGGCTGAAGATGAGCACGCGCGAGCCGCGGGACTGCAGCTTCGGGAGGAGGCGGTCGAGCAGCACCATCTTGCCCGAGTTCTCCACGAGGTGCTCGCCCGTGAGGTACGGCGGGCCGGGCTCCGCGCCCTCGAAGAGGTAGGGGTGGTTGCAGCACTTGCGCAGCTGCATGACGATGTTGAGCAGCCGCGAGCGCTCGGCGCCGCCCGTGATGGCGTCCATGTCCTTCTGCAGCAGCGCGGCGTACTGCTTCTTCTGCATCTCCGTCAGCCCGATCTTCAGGATGAGCTCCTTCTTCGGGGGGAGTCCCTTCTCCACGTCCGACTTGAGCCGGCGCAGGAGGAAGGGCCGCAGGAGCTTGTGGAGCTGCTGGACGACCTCGGACTCGTTCTCGTCGCCGAGCTGGAACCACTCCTCGAACTTCTCCGCGTTCGTGAACACCTCGGGCACCAAGAAGTTGAGCAGCGCCCACAGCTCGCGCAGGTTGTTCTGCAGCGGCGTGCCGGTGATGAGCATGCGGTAGTTCGTCTTGAACAGCCGCACGACCTGCGAGAGCCGGCTGTTGACGTTCTTGATGCGGTGCGCCTCGTCGATGATGATGTACCGCCAGTGGAAGCGCTTGAAGTGGTTGCGCTCCTTGATCACCATCTCGTACGACGTCACGCACACGTCGAACCGCCCCGGCACGACCGTCTCCTCCTTCATCACCGCGCGCTGCTCCTGCGTCCCGTGGAACTTCACCGGCCGGATGTCCGGGCACCACCGCCGGAACTCGTTCATCCAGTTGCCCAGCGTCGACTTGGGCACCACCACCAGGTGCGGGCCCTTGATGCCGCGGAACTCCCGCAGGTACCCGAGCAGGCTGATCGTCTGGAGCGTCTTGCCCAGGCCCATCTCGTCCGCCAGGATGCCGTTGATGCCGTTGTCGTACAGGTGGATCATCCAGTTCAGACCCTGCATCTGATACGGCCGCATCTCGCCGCCCTTGATGCACTTGGGCTGCACGTCCAGCCGGTGCTGCGCGCGGTCCTGCAGGCGCACGCGGACGGGGGCGCGGGGAGTTGGCTGGGGGCCGCGCATCGGCAGCTGCGTGTGCGCACGGCTGCAAGACATGGTTTCGTGGTGTTCGTCGCGACGGTCCCGCAGGACTGGGCGGGCGCGCGCGTCGGTCCGGGCGGCGCGCACCTCGTCCATCTCCACCTCCGCGAGCAGCTCCGCGTCCTCGTCGGCCTCGCCGTGCTCCCCGCGGTGCCCGCGCGCGCCGCTCTTCTTGCCCTTGCCGCCCTTCTTGCCCTCCGAGCCGAGGTTGGGCGCAAAGTGCTGGAAGATCTCCGCCTGGCGCATGAGGAAGTGCAGGCGGTGCTGCGAGCGCGCCGCGCCCCCCGCGGCCGCCTCCTTGTTCGCCGCCGCGTGCATCATGTCCATCTTGGCCTTGCGCGAGTTCTCAATCTTCTTGAGACGCTCCCGCTCCTTGCGCGCCACCTCGGCGCGGTGGCGGTCCTCTGCGCGAAGGGCGGCCGGGTGCGGGGCGCTCGGCGGGGGCGAGGTCGCGGGTGCGTGTCTGCGAGAGAGAGCCTGGGCGTGGGGCGGGGCGGGCGCACCCTCGTCATCCTCGTCCGCGGACTCGTACTCCTGGACCGGGACGTCGTCGTCCTCGATGGCTCCCTGCGGGGGCCGGCGCCGGGGGATCGGCGGTCAGGGGCGCGCGCGCGGGCCGTGTGCAGCCACTGGCCCGGTGGGGGGGGCACGGCCGGCGCGCGGGAGGCGGGGCGGATGCGATGGCGCGGCGGCTCGCATCCTCGGTGACCGACGCAACAGGGGCGCGGCCCCGCGCCGACGGTGCCGTCCGTGGCAGCGCGAGGCGCGTGTGCTTGCGGCAGCGCTGTGCAGCGGCGTGCCTGGATGCTGGGCGGGCCCGATGCAGGGCAGCCGCGAAACGGCGGGCCCGGCCACGGACGTGCTGGCGCGCGGACGACGGCAGGGCTCGGAGCGCGCGGGCGGCGCCTAGGAGGGGCTCGGGAGGCTCAAACGTGCTACAGAGGTTGACGCCGGCACTCAGAGGGGCGCCCGGGCCGCGGGACGCCCTGCTGTGGACGGAGCTTCGCGTCAGGGCCGTATCGGCAGCGCGGAAACGCTCCCGCTTGCCGTCTAAGGCGCGCATGGCGATCTGGGTTGGGCTGGAGCGGGAGGCGCAGTGTGACGGGCGCGGTTGCTCGCGGGGCCCGCCGGGCGTGGTTTCCAGCCGCAAATAATCGCACAGGAAGGTGCGCGCGGCGAGCAGGCCCGCATTGGCCGAAACGCGAGGTTTGGCCGGTGCTCACCTCGGCAAAGGCCTCATCGCCCTCCTCGTCCGGGGCGTTCGGGTCGTAGTCCCTGTCCTTGTCCATGGTGGCTCACTGAAGCGCTCGCCCCGCGAGAGGCCACGCAGTGGCGCTGGAGGCCGCGCCGACCGCACGTGAAGGCCCGCAGTGCTGCACGGGCGGAGCGTGCGTGGGGGCCTCGGTGCGGTGGCGCCGGGGGGGTCGCGACGGCCGCGCGACGTGGCCGCCGCGTGCCTCGCGCGTGCGTGACTTCGTGCGGGCGACCGTTGGTGGATTGTTGCGATCCGCGTGTTCAGCGGGAGCAGCGATCGGGTGGCTGTGTTCAGTGGAGCGGGGCCCCGCGGCGCTGGGGGATCCGCGCCGTCGATTCCAATCACTGCGTGGAGCAACTAGGCCCGGAGCATCACCTGAAGGATAGATTTTTTATCACCCACGTCCGTGCACGCACGTTCCCCCGCTCAGGGCGTGGCAGGTCTCGTCGCGCCCGTGCCGCAGCGCGCGAGCGGCTGGGCTCGCGCTGAAGTCGCTGCGTTCGTACCGCATCAACTCAGGTACGCCGCGAGCGCCGAAACGACCGCCCTGGCCCACCGAGCCGCCTGCGCGAGGCACCAACCTGCGCCACAAGGCGTGCCCCACGCGCGCTGCCACGGGCGCGCTCCGGGCGCCCGGCACGCGGCGTTCGCAAGCGAGACGGTCGGTGTACCTTGCGCACACACGGACGCCGGGCCCCGCCCCCGCTCCCAGCGGGATTCCTGCTGCGGCAGACCACTGCCCAGGCTGCACCGTCCCGCAATTCTCGGCCCGGCCCGCGCAAACACGCTGAGGTCCCTCACACTCGTCGTTCCCGTCACCATCGCCACGCACGGTCCCCCGTGCAAGCAGGCGAGGCCGCCCCGGCGGCACGGGAGAGGATGTCGTCGACGGCGCCGATCCAGATGGCCGACATGTCGCGCGACGCCCCGCCACAAGGGCTGCGGCGCCGCAAGCCCGGCCAGGAGACCGGCCCGTACGCCGACCGTGCGCGCCCACCCCGCGCCCCGCCGCCCGCACGCCCTCCGCACGCCCCGTCGCTGCGGCCCCCACCTGCGCCCCGCCGCCCGCCCCCGCAGTCCCCCCCGAGGAGCGCGAGGCCCTGATGCGGCTCCACGCGCGCGCCACGCGCCGCACGCTGTTCGACCACCTGCAGCAGTGGGCGTGGATCCTCGGCGCCGCCTTCGTACTGTACTTCGGCGACGGGCGCCGCCCGCTGCCCGCCGTGCTCGCGAACGACCCGCGCATCCGCCAGGGCTGGCTGTCCATCTTCTGTTTCGGCGTCGGCGCCAACTTCCTCCTCTTCCTCTACACCGCGTACTGGTGCGCAGCCCGCCCGCCGGACCCGACGCATCGCCCGCGCGCCCCCGCTGCTTCCCGTGCGGGCACGTGCGTCGGGGGATCGCGTGCGCCGCGCGGCGTCGCGACTGCTCGCTGCGCGTGTGTTGCGTTGGCTGCGCAGGCTGCGGTGGACGGGCAAGTGCCTGCCGGGGCAGGACTACGAGGACGTGGCGCCGTGGGCGATCCCGACGGCCGTCGTCATGGGGCTGGTGTCGTTCGTGGCCGCGCACGTCGCGGCGTGGCCCGTGTGGGGCTTCTTGTGCATCCCGATGTGCATCATTCTCTACATGGGCTTCTTCATGGCCACGCTGCTCATACCGGGGGGAGCCGAGGACCCCGCCGCGCCGGGACGGCCGCCGCCGAGGGGCGGCGCGGCGGGGAAGCAGGAGTAGCCCGGGAGGGGTGCGCCGTGTGTGACTCGGGTCTCGCAGCGGGTGGTGACGGCGTCGCCGCGGAAAATGGGCTGGACTGTGCTCCGGCTGGCTGGTGCGATGCAGTCGCGCGGGGAGGAGAGGCCGCGCCCGGAACACGTCGGCCGTGAAGGCAGACGAGTCTACAGTGGGCTCCCGACCGGCGAGGATGGGGCCTTCGTGCGGGAATGTCCGCTCTTTCCCCGCACGCTCACGACGATTTTCGAAACTTGGGGTGAAGAAAATCCGTCCGGAGCGGCTCGGTGCGACGAAATCGCGCCTGGATGTCAGGGGGGGAGGTTCGCATCAGGGCCGCGGCGCGCTCAAGGGCTCCCCGCCGACCGGTGCGCGGCCACACTACAGTTGAGTTTGCAAGGTATCTCCTCCGACCTCGCTCTCACCACCCGAAGCACCTCTCGAAGACAGGACAGCAAGGCAAGTGCTCGCCTCCGCGCCCTGCCCAACCGCGGCCTTGGTGCCGTCCGCGGGCACGCGAACGCGTTTCCCCAGACCGCAACAGCCAGTGTTTCACAAATGCGCACGGCGATCTCGCGGCAATGCGCTTCGCGGGCCCCTACGCCCGAATTCCTTCGCCGCGGCTCACCTAGCGCCCTCCCTCGCTGTGCAGATGACCGCCGCGGTGAACAACGATGTTATCAAGTTCATGAAGACGGAGTTCGCGCAGCCCGTCGTGCCGATGTCGCACTCCTTCCGCTCCAAGGTGCGTTTTCCGACCAACGACGAAGCCTATGTGCTGGAGCTCCGTGCTGCACGCGCGAGCCCGTAACCACCGGCATCCTGCGCGCGAAGATGATTTTCGTGCATGGTCGTCCCGCACCGCTCTGTCGACGCGCGCGTCCAAGCGCCCTCAGCGCCGCGGCGCGCTGCTCTTTGCTCGAGTCCCATCACAAGGCGCTCCACGCGCCCGCGCGGCCCGCTCGAGCGGCGTCCTCGCTCCTCCCGCCGCGCACAGCCTGCGCACGCCCCGCTCGACGCGAGCCACCGCGCCGTCCACCCCAGCGCGGCGCCACGCGCGCTCCTCGCGCCCCGCGGCCCGGCGCCCCCGAACCCCATCAGTCATCCCCGGGTCTCCGCGCAGGTCGAGAAGTTCCAGCAGTCCGGCCCCGAGCACGCCCCTCCGTCGCCCGAGGAGCTCGCCCGCCGCCAGGCCGAGGCCGAGGAGCGCCGCAGGGCCCGCCTGGAGCGCGTGCAGAAGGCCGCCGCCGCCAACCTCGCCAAGGTGACCGAGGCCGCCGCGCGCCGCGACGCCGCCGGCGGGCTGACCGCCGCGGACATCGCCGCGAAGCAGGCCGACGCCGAGGCGCGCCGCAGGGCCGCGGAGGAGTCGCGGCGGGCGGCGTGCCTGCGGGAGGCGGAGCGCGTGGAGTGCGCCGCGAAGCGCCGCGAGCAGCTGGCGTCGACCTCGCGCGACAAGATCGACCTGCGGCTGACGGAGGCCGAGCAGCGGCGCGAGGCGCGGCTGGAGGAGGTGCGCGCGGCGAACAAGGAGAAGGACAGCAAGGCGCAGGCGGCCAAGGCCGCGGGCGAGGAGAAGCAGGCGGAGGCCGCGGAGCGGCTGAGCGCGAAGATGGAGGCCGCGGAGGCCAAGCGCGAGGCGCGGCTGGAGGAGGTGCGCGCGGCGAACAAGGAGTGGGAGACCAAGGCGCAGGCGGCGCGCGCGCAGGCCGAGGAGAAGCAGGAGGCGGCCGCGGAGCAGCTGCGCGCCAAGCTCGAGGCCGCGGAGGCCAAGCGCGGGGAGATCCTCGAGGAGGCGAAGCGCAGGGCGGGCGAGCACGTCGGGCACGCGCGCGAGGTGGCGCAGCAGGCCAAGGAGCGCCACGCGCGCAAGGCGTCGGTGGACGCGGACAACTAGGGCGGTGCGCGCGGGCCTGGCGCGACGCGATATGATACAGGACAGACTGTCCTGGCGGCGGCGCGCCCCGTGACAGATAGGGGCGGCAGCGCAGCGGCCTTGTGATGCGACACGCGAGACGACCGAGGGCGCTGTGGTCACTGCGCTGCTGTCACTGCGCTCCCGCTGGTCCTCGTCACTGGTTTCGAGGCCCGCACGGAGCCCTGCATGCATGTGTCGACCGACGCCAGCACGCACCCTCCTCACCCCGCTGCGTCCCGGCACGCCTGCATCTCGG
Source organism: Pedinophyceae sp. YPF-701 (assembly GCA_916048055.1). Lineage (NCBI taxonomy): Eukaryota > Viridiplantae > Chlorophyta > Pedinophyceae > Pedinophyceae sp. YPF-701. The sequence goes on along the minus strand of CAJZHL010000010.1, from coordinate 1,405,117 downwards.
CCAGGTACGTCTCGTACAGCCCCAGCCACGCCTTGTTCCACGCCTCCTTCGGGTCCCCGCGCCCCCCCTCCTTCCCCTCGAGCCACTCCACGACGTCCGCCACCCCGCGCAGTTGGAAGGGCTTCCGAAGGGGCCAGTCCGAGAAGTGGACGTAATACGCGCCCCGCACCACCTCGCGCGGATCCAGCCCCGCCCCGCGGCGCCCCTCGCCCTCCCCCGCGCGGCCGCGACTGCCCCCGTAATACCCCCCCACGTCGGCGGCGCGCACCGTGCCCGTCAGCAGGCAGTGCGAGGCCGGGAGCAGCGCCGCCTGCGGCCCGAACTCCCGCTGCAGCAGGTCCATCTCGCTCTCGTGCCCCGCCGCGCGCACGGCGGCCAGCAGCCGCTCGAACCGCCCTGAGTCGGGCGCCACCGAGAAGAGCGCCCCGGACAGCTTGGCCGGCTCGTCGGCGGGGCCCCAATACGCGGTCGCGAACGCCGCGGGGACCTCCGGCCCGAGCGCGCAGAGGTGCCGCAGCGGCCGCATCACGAGGCCGTCCCCGTCGAGGAACACCACGCGGCGGTACTGCGTCATGTTGAACGCGTGCAGCTTCGTGGCGCCCTTCGAGAACGTGTCGTCGGCGTGCGTCTCCAGCTCGCGCACCTGCGGCGAAGTGCGGCGCTGGACCGCAGGGGTCACCCGCGCGCGGCCCCACACGGGGCGCGGCCCCACAGCATGCGCTTGCGGTGCTGGTGTTGCCGCTGTTGAGGACGTGCGCGCACCTGGATGACGCGCGCTCCCTCCCGGCGCAGGGCGTCGCGCAGGGGGTCGTTGTCGGTGTATGCGGTCGTCAGCACCACGTTCGCCGCCGCGCTGGATGCGCCAAGTTGCTTCAACCGCCGAAACGTCAGCAGCGCGCCGCACAGGTGCGCGCTCGTCGTCGCGTACATGCTGTACGCGCATCCGTCCTCCGCGTCGACCGCGCCGGAGCCGCTCGCAGCCGGCCCCGGCACGCACCGAGCCGCGAACGGATCCCTCTCGTGCAGCAGGCTGGCCAGGCGGCCGTGCATGAGCGCCAGAGCCGCGACGCACACCACCAGCAGGAGCCAAATGACCGCCACCGGGCGCCGCGAGGCCCGCGCAGCGCCCCTGCGCAGCACCGCCGACATCCCTTGCGTTTGCGTCCGCCAGCTAGCTCATCGCGCACCGGGCATCATGCGCACGCACGCGGTGCACGCGCACTCGTGCGGCTCGTGCGAGGGAAGTGCATGCGCGCGGCGCCGCGAGCCACCCGTGTGCTCGCGCTGCTGCCGCGCTGCGGGCCGTGTTCTGTCTGCCCGGGGGACAGTGACAGGAATGTCCCCGGTGCGGCTCTTGTGGCGCCACTGCGCGGCGCATGGGGCACTGGGCGGCCTCGCACGGCCGTCGTCGGCACGCATTACGTTCGCGGCAGCCACGTAGCGGCCGTGGTTCGAAAAGAGCAGCGCTCGACGAGGACCCGCGCCATCGTCCGCGTGGCCCGCTCAGCGCACCTCACGACCGAATCCTGCACCCGCAGCCTCGGTTAGGATATAATCATCCATGGCGGCCGCTGCAGGTGCGACGGCTGGGCCGCGGCGACCCGGTAGCGCGCGCCAGCCTCTTTCACCACACAGGGCCGCTGCGAGCCAGCCCGGCGCCTGGGAAACGCGCACGCGCTGCGCCGGAGCGAGGCCTGCGCCTGGCGCCATCGCGGACGCGACCGCTGCGGCGCGTCGCGCTGCCCGCTCGGCCCATCTCCTGCTGCCCATGCCAACACACCGACGGGTGGGCGCGCCCGCGTCGCACGTCGCAGGGAACCCCATCCTGGGGCGCGACGACCAGGCCGAGAGGAAGGAGCGGCTCAGGAAGGAGAAGCACGACGAGTACGAGGCGTTCTTGCGGCGCAAGCAGGCGCAAGAGGCGGAGGGTCTGCGCGGGCGACACCGGCGGTCAGGAGTCGAGGACGACATCGTCGTCAACCCGTGGCGCGTGGACGAGGCGGAGCTCGCGAAGAAGATGGAGAAGGGCGCCCCCATCCACGACGTGAGCCCCCCCCGCCGCGCGGAACCCGGGCCGCGGCCCACGCTCCGCCGAACCTGCTCACGTGCCGCCCCGCGCGCCGTGAGCGACGACGAGCTCGCCGCGCGCCCGCCACGCGCTGACACACTGCATGGCCCGCATCCTGGGCCGCGGATTCGGCCCGCTGCGGCGCCCCCGAGGTCGCGACGTCGCCTGGGCTGCTGGCGCAGCAGCGCGGCGTCGCTCACCGCCCGCCCCGCGCCCGGAACGTCCGCTGCAGGGAAGCCCGAAGCGCGGCGTCGGTCTCCGCTACATGTTCGAGGGGCAGGACGCCGAGGACAGGCTCCGGGAGCAGGAGGCACGGCGCAAAGAGTACAGGCAAGACCTGCACACGCAACGGGCTCGCCAGCGCCGTGCCGCGACGGGCGGCACCTCGCTGTCCGCACGTACGGCGGTGTGTCTGCGTCGACCGCACCACAGATATGATATCCTGTCTTGATGTGTGTATGTTTCCCTCTCGATTGCCGACGCGCAGGGACGAGCTGGAGCGGCAGATCCAGCAGCGCGAGGCGGCGCGTCGCCGCGACCAGGTCCGCACGCCCACGCCGTCCGGCGTGGCTGCGCTCGGCGGAGCGCCCTCGCCGCGCCGCCCCGCGCCCTCACAGGCGCCCTTCGCCGTCGACAACGACCGCCGCGCTCCACCCCGCGACCGCGCGCCGCCGCGCCGCGAGCCCTCGGTCCAGGCGGCCCCGCCGCCGCAGCCCGCGCCCGCGCCCCCCCAGCCCGACCCGTACTGGAGTCAGCCCAACGTGTACCAGTACCCCCCCAACGGACAGCCCGGGGCCGCGGCGGGCCAGCCCCCCGGCGCAGGACCGTACCCGTACCCCCCGCCGGTCTTCGTGCTCCCGCCGTACCCGTACCCCCCCCCGGGCGGCGGCGGCGGTGGGAGCGGGAGCGGTGGCGGGTACGGCGGCGGCGGGCGAGACAGCCCGCCCAACCTGCGCGCCAGCGCCGAGCGCGCGCTCCTGCGCGAGCTGCTGGCCGAGCGCGAGAGGAGCCTCGCGCGCTTCGGCGGCGGCGGCGACGGCCCGGCGCCCGACCTCGGCCGCGTGGCGCGCGGCGACGCGTTCCTAACGAGCCCCGGCGCCGGCGCGCGCCGACCGCCCCGGGCGCGGCCGGCCGGCCCAGAACGACGGCGGCGGCGGCGGCGGCGGCGGGATGTTCGCGGCGTTGGGCGCGGCGGACAACGCGCAGTCGTCGCAGAAGTCCAAGAAGGAGCAGTATGCGGAGGAGCTGCGGCAACAGATGCGGGACCGGGAGGAGCGCGTGAAGCGCGAGAAGGCGGAGGCGGACCGGCGGGACCAGAAGGAGGAGGCGGAGGCGCAGGCGCGGGGCGGGTGGGGCCTCCTGCCGGCGCGCGACGCGTCCCCGGCGAAGCAGAAGGCGGCGTTTGCGCCCGGGCCCCCGCTGGACGGCGCGGGGCACCGGCGCGCGCACCAGCCGCCCGGCGGCGCGTCGTCGCTGGGCGTCGCGCAGCCCGGGGCGACGGACGGGCTCAACATGCGGTTCAACACGGACAACGCGTACAAGACGGAGGCGGAGCTGCGGGCGCGCAAGGAGCAGCAGAACGACATGAAGGCGGAGCTGATGCAGCAGATCGCGGAGAAGAAGGAGCGGGACGCGCGGGCGAAGCGGCAGGAGGCGGAGCGCGAGGCGGAGGAGATCGCGCGGCTGGAGCGGGAGCAGGCGGAGCTGCGGCGCAAGCAGGAGGAGGAGGTCAAGGCCGAGAAGGCGAAGAAGAAGGAGGACGCGCAGGCGGCGGTGGAGGAGGCGTGGGCGAAGGCGCACGCGGCGGGGTCGGCGGGGAAGGCCGGGGCGCGGCGGCGGCGGGCGGCGGAGGCGGCGCGCGCGTCGCAGGAGGGCGGCGAGGGGCTGCGCGCCAGCGGCGGGGCGCCGCCGCGAGCCCCGCGAGCACGCTCGGCGCGCCGGGCGGCGCCGCGGACGCGCCGCCCGCGCGGACGCTGAGGACGCCGCTGCAGGAGCGCCTCGCGAGCGCGGCGAGCAGCGAGGGCCGCGAGGGCCTCGACGCGGCGGCGGGGGGCGGCGGGGGCACGCTGCGCGCGGACACGCTGATGCTGGACGTCGGCGCGCCGCTGCGCACCGAGGGCCCCGGGCCGCGCACGCAGCAGGCGATCGTGCAGGCCGCGGAGCGCGCGCGCATGGAGGCCCAGACCGAGGTGGAGCGCCTGCGCATCCAGATGGAGCGGCAGCTGCGCGGGGCGATCCAGAAGCAGGAGCAGGAGCTCGCGATCCTGCGGGAGCGCGCGCTGCGGGCGGAGCTCGACGCGGAGCGCGGGCGGTCGGACGTGTTCGAGCTGCAGATGGAGGTGCAGCGCAACAACCGCATGCTCACGGACCCCGCCGCGCCGTTCGACCCGGAGATGTTCCGCCCGCCGTCGGCCTACCGCGCGACGCCCGAGGCCGGCTCGCGCCCGGGCACGATGGGCCAGTCCATGGCCGCGGACTCGATGTATTTGTACCCGGGGGCCTCCATCTCCGGGGCGCTGCCGCTGCGGGAGCTGCGGCGGAGCCGCGAGGCCGCGGCCGAGGCCGGCGCCGCGCGGCCGCCCGCGCGCGCGCCCCCGCGGACCGGCGGCGCGGCGCCGCCGAACGCGTCGGACATGTCGCTGTCGGCGCTGGCGGGCATCATGAAGACGCGGCCGATGTCGCGGGAGGGGTCGCCGCTGGACCTGGACGGGATCTTCGCGCGGAACGAGGCCAAGGGGCAGGCGCTGGACGCGCTCGCGGGCATCGCGGGCCGCGGGGAGGGTGTCGCGGGGATGGCCCCGGAGGAGATCGACCGATTCCTGACGGAGTACGCGTCGGCGGGGATGGCGGCGTACAAGGGCGGCGCGTCGCCGCAGCGCAGGGCCGCGCCGTCGCGCGGGGGCGCGCCGCGGCCGTCGCCGCCGGCCACGGGGATGTCGATGGAGGGGGCGTCCACGTGGATCAATTAGGGGGGGTATTGTATTGTGCCGCGGCCGGGGGCGGCGATGTGACGGACGGACAGCGAGAAAGTGCCGAGGAGGGGGCCGGGCGTCGCGCGTGTCGTGCTGCGCTGGCGGCTGGTGCCGGGGGGGTTGTTGCGGTGACGCAGGGGAGGGGGGTCCGGGTGCGAGGCGAGCGTCGCGCGGCATGTTGGGCGGATGAGCGGCCCGCGCGGTCACTCCCGCGCTGCACTGGATCGGCTGTGTCGTGGCGACGTCAGACCGTCAGCGTGCGTCCGGTATCTCTGTCGTGTGTGACGCAGCGCTGAGATCGTCCCCTCGCGACAAGCGAGGTGGTCTTCCGGGACTCGTCGGCGGCGCGAGGCCTACCTTAGTGAGAATGAGCCCATTCACGATGACGGGAACCGCGCGAGGGTGAGCGCCGCGACGCCGCCGCAACGCCCGTCGCCCACGAGGACCTTGCCCGTGCGTGCGGGCGCGCTCGGGACCCGAGGGCAGGTCCCGTGATGCCTGGCAGCTGGTCGTTACCATGGAGACCACCGCCGCGCCCGTACTGCCGCCGTCCTCCGTCCTTCACGACGCGCCGCCCCGAGTTTCACCCACAGCTGGGATCCATCCTTTCCAGCTGCCTGAATACTCGCACCATTCCGATGCGACGAACGCGCATTTGGTTTGACCGATCGCAGGGCCACGGTGGCGAAGCTCGGCGGCAGCGCCCGGCCCACGGCAGCCAAGGTGCGGCCCCTGCACCCTTGACGCAGCTACGCCTCGCTTGCGCGCCTACGACGGCCTGTCCGATGCGTCCCGGCGACGCACCGGCTCCATCATTGCGAGTCACATCCTGCGCCGGCCGTCACGGGGCCATCGACGCCTCACTCTGTGCCTCCGATGGCCCCCTCCCTGCAGAGCCCATCTCTCAGCCGCGGCGCTGGGCGGGCCCTCCGCGCGCGTCCCCCGCGCGACGTCCGCGTGTTTGACTCGAAGGTGAGCACCCCGCGAGCTCGACAGTACGCACACGTTCGCGCCCGGCACGCGGCAGTGCACGAGGAAGGTGACATTCTTCCGCCTTTCATTTCACACACATCCGCGGTCGTTCCTTTCCGACGCAGGAGGACGCGGCGCGGAAGGCGATCGAGGAGGGGCTGAAGGGCTCGTTCCGCGGGAAGGACATCCTCGCGGACAACGATGGCGGCAGCGGCGGGCGCGGGGGCAAGCGTGGCGGCGGCGGGGGCGGGCGCGGCGGGTTCGGGGGGTTCGGCGGCGGGTTCGGCTCCGGCGGCAGCTTCAACCCGAAGGCCTTCTTCCTCGGCCTCCTCCGCGGGATGGCCGCCTTCGCCGCCGGCGCCGGCAAGACCCTCGGCGCGGTGTTGACCCTCGGCTTTGTGCTGTTCGCGATCGGCAACTTCCGAGTGGTCATGGACGGCGTCTCCGGGCTGTTCGCGCGGATCTTCCGTCTGGACGGCGGGTCGCGCATGCGGGCGCTGCGCGACCGCGCGGAGAAGAGCAAGGCGGCGCTGGAGGCGGAGCAGAAGGCGGCCGAGGCGGAGGGGCGCGAGGTGGACTCGCTCGGGGTGCTCGAGTCGAGCGTGACGGCGAAGTGGGGCCTCGACGACGACGAGGCGGAGGAGAGCGACGAGGAGGGCGCCGAGGGCGAGTGAGCCGCGTTACTGACAATGTGTTACTGACCAAGCGAACCGTCGCACCGGTGGCACACGAAAGGTCGCCGCGAGGACCGTGCGCGACGCGGGTGCGTCCTCGAGACTCACCCGCGACGCTACGTCGCCCGCGTGCACTCGCGGTGAGAACACACGCTCCTAGGTCGGGGGAACTCCCCCCAGTGCCCATGCATGTTCTGCATCATGCGTCACAGGCCTCACGGCGGCTTGTGCCCGCTGCCCCGCGCGGCCTTCTTCAGCTTCGCGCGCTCCCGCCACGACAGCTCGCGCCCCGCAACGACGCTCTCCGCCAGACCTGCCCCGCCGCCCTGCGTCCTCTCGACAGGGGCCTCGGCCGCCACCGCGGCCCTCGTCGGCGCCCCGAATATCGCGTCGTCGTGCGCCTTCTGCGCCTGCTCCCGCCAGATCTCCGCCACCCTCCCGCCCCCCATCCCGCCAGCAGCGACGGCGTCCGTCGAGGGACCCAGACCGTCCGCGTCGTCAGGGCCGGCAGCAGGTCCCGCTGCCGCCGCCACGTCCTCCTGGAGCGGCGCAGCAGCGTTGAACTCGAACCGCGTCCATCGCCGACCGCGCGCCTCCGCGGCGCTCGCGCTCCGATCCGCGCGATGCAACTGCCCCGCCATGGCCATCTTCGCACGCCGGCGCACCTCCGCACGCCGCTGATCCTCCACGCTGACCTGCCCCTCGCGGTCGCCGCGCCGGGGCGCCGGCGGACGCGGCGAGCGCGAGCGCGAGCGACGTCGTGGGGGGGAGTGTCTGGCCTGACGCTGGGCACCGCGTTCCGGGCTGTACGTCGGACTGCCGCGTCCTGTGTTGCGCTCGGGGCTGTACGTGGGGCTGCCACGCCCCGCGTCCCGTCGCGCGGGGTTGTACGTGGGGCTGCCGCGACGCGGCGGCGATGGGCTCCGTTGGCGGCGGTCCCCTGCACGCACCAGAAACATGGCCGCTCAGAGCCCGGTCGCGCACGTGAGGGCGAACGCCTCGTGCGGGGGATGCCGCCGGTGGAGTGAGCAGCTCGACCACACAGTCAAAAGTGGGGTGGTTGTGAATTCTACTTGTTTGTGTGCGTGCCTGAGTCAGGCGCCCCGTGCGGGCCCGCCCGCGCCTCCCTCCTCTGCCCAGTCAGCACGGCGAGCTTGTCCTTGACGGCCCGGACCTCGCGCCGCCGCTCGCGGTCGTCGAAGTAGGCGCCACCATAGGCTGCGGCATGATCGCCGTCGCCTCCGCCGACGTCGACCGCCCCGTCGAATCCGAGGCCCTGCGCCAAGCATCGATGATGAACAAGCGAGAGCGTTGGCGAAGCAACTCAGGGCAACTCGAGAACCAACGAAACGGAGCCACAACGTCCTCTTTGTGTTTCGCCTCACCACGTGGTGCCGCGCTCGCGCGTCGGCTGAAGCCCACCGACGCTGGAGGTCGTGGGCTGACTGCTCGTCCATCTCGCGTAGTCAACCCCCGTCGTCGCGGCCTTCGCGGCCCAGCAGCGCCCCCGGAGGACGACGCTCAGCGCGTCGCGGACGTCCTGGCTTCGCACAGCGGACGACGCGCCACGTTCTCCACCCCCGGCCGATCCTGCACCTGGTGTCCACCACGCCGCTCCGCTCGCGCCCTGTGAGCGTGCGGCGGCGCCGCGCTCGGGCTGAGTGCAGGTCCTGAGGCAGACTGGGTGCTCCGACGCCCCACACGGCACCATGTGTCCGTCGAGGCGCCCGCGCGCGTCACAAGTCGCTCGTCAGTCATTCGGACTGTCGCGCAGAGGCCACAGACATCCTCCTCGACCGCCCAGACAGTGCAACGAGCGCGCTCCACTGCGGTGCAGCAGGGCGAGGCACCGTAGCGATGATGGCGGTGACGCGGCTGCTGGCCGTCGTGCCAGCACTGCTGCTGCTGCTCGCTCCCGCCTACGCGACCCGCTTGACGGCGCAGGACTTCCTGTCGATGGATTACGCCCAGGTGAGCCCACCCGTCTCCGGCCACCCCGCGCTCGCCGCGCCGGGCGCGCCGGCGTGCGCCGGGCGAACCGGTGTGCCCGCTTTCGCGGCCCGCGCCTGGCCGGTCGACGCGCCGCTCGCCGGTCCGCGCGGCGCGGTCAACCGCAATACTCCCGACGCCCGTGAACGCGCGCCCGCGCAGTCGACGGCCGCGTTACCGCCACCTCGCATGCCTCACCCTCGCCTCCTGATCCTCTCCTCGGATTCCGTCCGGCCGGTTCCGCATTTTGCGCCACGAGCGCCACGCACCGGCGCCCGCTCCCCACCCTGAGGCCACCTCTCCCGCGAGGCACGCGCGTGCGGTCCCGCGGCGTCCAGCTTCCCGCGCCGCCCCCCGAGGCGTCCCCACTGCCCCCCCTCTCATCGCCCGCGACCGAACGAGGCCGCGCGCAGGTGGATCTGGCGGACACTAACGAGCTCTTCCTGTCCTGGGTAAAGGCGCACGGCAAGACCTACCTCGACGACGTCAAGGTCCGCCCGCGCCTCGCCCGCGGCCTCTCGCCCCGCAACCTCCGCGGGGCCGCGCCTCGGCCCGCGCGCGCCCGTCCACCGCCCGCCCGCGCCCACCCGTGCGTGGCGTCAACGCCTGGGCTCGCTTCGACGGACGCTCACCGCCTCGCCACGGCGCCCGCGGCCCCCAGCTCCGCCGAGCGCCACCTCCGCGATCTCACCTGCGTCTCCGACCGCACCGCGCCGCTGCGTGCGCGCTCCGCGGCCCGCACCGATCGCTGAGCTGAGGGCCACCTCACGACCGCCTCGCCCACCTGTGCTGCTGCTTGCAGGTGTTCCTGCACCGCTGGGAGGTCTTCAACGCGAACCTCGCGTTCGTCAAGCAGCACAACAGCGAGGGCCACACCTACCGCGTCGGCCTGAACCGCTTCGCGGACCTCACGAACGAGGAGTACCGCGCCTTCCTCCGGCCCCACCAGCCCACGCCGCGCGCGCAGCCCACGGGCTTCAAGTGCGCCCCCCCGCGCCGCCCAACCGCGCCCCCGCCCCGCCCGCGCACCCCGCACCGCGCGCCGCGCACCGCCCGCGCGTCCAACGCCGCTGCGCGCTCCCATCGTCGTCTGCGCAGGTACGCGGACGTGCGCGACGACGACCTGCCGTTCGAGCTGGACTGGCGGGAGCACGGCGCGGTGACGCCCGTGAAGAACCAGGGCATGTGCGGGTCGTGCTGGGCGTTCTCGACCACGGGCGCGGTGGAGGGCATCAACGCCATCAAGACGGGCACGCTGGTGTCGCTCTCGGAGCAGGAGCTGGTCGACTGCAACACGGACACCGACTCCGGCTGCGAGGGCGGCCTGTACGACTACGCGTTCGCGTGGATCGCCGAGAACGGGGGCATCGACAGCGAGTCGGACTACCAGTACATGGCGGCGGACGACCCGTGCGACCTGACGAAGCGCGACTACGACAAGGTGGTGACCATCCAGGGGTACGAGGACGTCCCCGCGAACTGCGAGACGTGCCTCCAGCGCGCCGTCGCCAACCAGCCCGTCTCGGTGGCCATCCAGGCCAACCAGCTGTCCTTCCAGCTGTACGTCGGGGGCGTGTTCGCGGACGCGTCCTGCGGCACGGAGCTCGACCACGGCGTCCTCGTCGCGGGCTACGGCACCTTCAACGGCACCGACTACTGGCTCGTGAAGAACTCGTGGGGGGACTCGTGGGGGGAGTCGGGGTACATCAAGATGGCGCGCGGGGCCGGGCCGCCGACGGGCGAGGGCATGTGCGGCATCGCGATGGCCGCCGCGTACCCGGACAAGGACGGCACGCCCAACCCGACCATGGCGCCGCAGCCAACGTCGCCGCCGGGACCCCCCCCGGGCCCTGGCCCGGAGCCGACGCCCGAGCCCGGCCCGGAGCCCGTGCAGTGCGACATTCTGCGGTCGTGCCCCGCCGGGTCGACGTGCTGCTGCGAGAACGAGATGGCGGGCTTCTGCCTGCAGTGGGCGTGTTGCCCGGTGCTGGACGCGGTGTGCTGCGACGACAAGCAGCACTGCTGCCCGCCGGAGATGCCGGTGTGCCACACTGAGCAGGGCGCGTGTGCGCCGTCCGCGGGGCTCGCCGGCGCGCCCGGGTACGCCACGTCGAAGCTCCTCAAGCGCACCCCCGCCGTCAACGTGCTGGAGAACAAGGAGTGGCGCGAGCACCTGATGAGCAAGTCGCGCGGGGAGCAGAAGAAGAAGTGAGGGCCGCGCGGGGCGCGAGGCGGCACGCCTGGCACCTGCGAACCGCGGGTGACCACCAGTAGCACGGTCTCGCGCTCCACCTGTGACGTGAGGAGGTCTCTCTCCGCGGAAAACTGCCGCGCGAGCGTCGTACGCGATCAGCACTCGCGAGCAGTGCTGGCACACCCAAGCTAGCCGTACCAGTTCGGTCGCTCGAGTATCCTCGCGGCGAGGGTGCTTGTAGGTCAGCAAGTGCAAAAAGCTGCGCACCTCGGCACAGAGGGGAGGGCTGGTCACCGCGACAGGACACGCAACGCTGGTCGCGACTGGCATCCAGTCGGAGAAGGCGGAGCGGTGAGAATGAGACGAGCAGCGTTGACTCGGAAAACAACCATGGTCGACGTCGAATACTTACACCGCTCGAGGGACCTCGCCGGCCCCTCGCACCGCGCCCGCGGTCCGGCCAGCACCGGCGCGCGCCCGCGTCAGTCCCCCCAACACCGCCCCCCACCTCCACCCGCCCCTGCGACTCCACCGCGCGCCTCTCAGTCCTCGTCCTGCGACCGCCGCCACTCCTCGATCCACTCGCGCGCCTCCGACTTGCCCCCGGCCGCCACGGCCACGGGCTCCGGCTTGGCCTTGAGCTCGGGCTTCTTCAGCTCCGGCTGCGCCTCGGCCTTGGCCTTGATCGACGCCTTGGCCTTCTCGACCGCCTTGGACTTGGCCGACTCGGCCTTCTTCGGCTGCTCCTTGACCGCCGTTGCCGTGGCCTTGGCGACCGGCTCGGCCTTGGCCGCGCCGTTGGCGGCCTTGTTCGCCCCGTTGGCCGCAGCGCCGTTCGCGGCGGCCGGCTTCGCCGGCGCCGGCGCCGGCTTGGCGGCGGCCTCCGTCTTGGCGGGGGCCGGGGCCGGGGCCGGCTTGGCGGGGGCCTCGGTCTTGGCGGGGGCGGCGGTCGGCTTGACGGCGACCTCGGTCTTGGCCTTCTCGTCCTTGAAGAGGGCGCGGGCGACAGCCTTGAGGTCGTCGCCGGCCTCGGTGGGCTTGATGTCCTCGTTGATGATCTTCTTGACCGTGCCGAGGGTCTCCTCGCGCTTGTCCGCGAACAGCAGGCCGTTGACCGCGAGGTTGCCCACCGCGAACGCACCGACCAGCTCCATCACCACCTCCAGCTCGTTGAACAGCAGGAAGCCTGCGAGGGGGGTGTTCGAGGGGGGGGTCGTGTCGCGCGCGTGGACCGGGGTCGGTCATGTGCGCAGGCTCGGGGAGTTCCTGAGAGCGGACGTGTCTTCCGAGGATCCCGCCGACAACGAGAACAAGAACACGAACGGAAAAGAAGAAGGACTACGGAAAAGAACATACTAGAACCTAGAAGAGCGACGACGGCGAGGGCCTTGGAGCGCGCGCTCGCCGCTGTGGGCGGCCGTGCGGACAGCGGGGTGCTCGCAGCGCGTGCTGGGCGTGCGCGAGGCGCCTGTCGCGACGCGAGGGCACAGCAGCAGTTGTGCTAAATGTTACCGCGTGTGGGTGATAGTGTGGGTGTGCGTACCGGCGCCGGCGAGCGCCCCGACGGCGAGGCCGCCCTTGGCCGCGTCGGGCGACTCCCTGAAGTCCTCCGCGAGCTTGTCGATCGACTCGGTCACGCTGCGCAGGTCGAACGCCGGCAGCGAGAAGCCCTTGCTGGGGGCCTTCCACGGGAGACCCTGTGCCTCCCACGCCCGCGCGCCGCCCTGGACGAAGAAGACGTTCTCGCACCCCTGGGCGATCAGAGCCTGCGCGGCGACACAAACAGCACCGAGGATGTGAACAGCCTTCCTTGAGTCCAGGTCCGTGGTTGAGCACACGCACAGGACTCAGCGGCGCGCTGCTCGCGGACGCAAGCGACGCGGCTAGGTCGGCGGCGTCCGGGCGCGCGCGTCCTCGAACCGCACAGCGGCGCGACCCCGCGTGCAGTGTCGTCGCACCTTGGCCGCGGAGTTGGCGGTGGAGCCGTCGGCGTCGATCAGGAGCGCGGCGGTGCCCTCGGGGATCTTCTTCGCGGTGCTGGCGGCGAAGGTTCCGTCGGGCACGGGCTCGCCCTTGACGATCTTGAAGAGCGGCGCCTTGAGGAGCGACTTCTTCACCGCGCGCGTGTCGGGGGACCCCATCGCCTTGACCTCCGGCGCGGCGCGGATGTCGAAGACGCGCACGTCCTCCTCGGCCTCGAGCAGCTGGAAGGCCTTGCGCGCCGGGATGCCCTTGGGCACGGGCTTCTTCTCGCCGCGCAGGAGGCTGGCCGCGAGGCCGATGACGGCGACGCCGCCGACGCCGGCGCCGAGGATGACGGGGTCGATCTCGACGTCGGGCGCCTCGAACGAGGGCGCCTCGAAGGAGGGCGCGTCCGCCTTGGGCGAGGCGTCCATCTTGACCGCGGGGGCCGCAGGGGCCGGCTTGGTGAGCTTCTCGTAGTCCGACACGTCCTGCGCGCGGCGGGCGTCCGTGACTGGTTCGAAGGGGGTGTTGGCCGGGCGGAGGCGAGAGATCGACGTTCTGGCGGGCGGGACGGCGGGGTGAAGTAGCAGGCAGGGTGGGTGAGGGGGCGCGGACCAGGGCCATGGCGGGGCTCGCCGCGAGGATGCTGGCGAGCATGAGGGCCTCGGCGGAGCGTGGGACCACGCGCGCGGCGGGCTTGGCCTCCGCGCGCGCGGGGGACGCGGCTTGACCGCGCACGGTGGCCTGCACAGTGCAACGCGAAGGGTGCGGACGCGTCGTGGGCTCTCGCGGTGCGATTCAGACATATTCGAGCCCTCTGCGCCCGGTTTAGCGACCAGGGCGCGGATTTCCTGCTGTAGCGACCCCCTAGATGCCAGGGTGCGCACGGATGCCCCTAGCGCTGGCGTGGGGCGAAGGAGGGTTTTCCGGGTTGCAGGGGGGCAGTCACTGGTTGCAGCGTCCACGGGGACGCTCTCAATGGGGCACCCGAGCCGCGAGGGAGCAGGGACGTCCAGGCAGTCGCGCATCGGGCACCGAAGCGCGGGAACTGGGGGCAAGGGAGCGCTGGGCGGCCTTGGGAGGCTGGCCCTGGTCGAGGGGCGCTGAGCCGGGGGGCCGCCTGGCTCTGTCGCTTGGAACTGTGGCAGCGCTGCCATCGCGCCCCGCGGCCCGTCGCCCCCGGCAGCGCGCGGGCGGGAGCCCAGCGTGCTTGGAGCGTGCAGTGCCATTGGCGGGACGAACGCGGGGGTTTCCGGTGCACGGCGCGGGCCGGCGCTGGTCGAATGATGCTAAGTTTCGTAACTGGGCGCTCGGAAGGGACGGAGGAGGTCCCCTCGCGTCTCGTGCGCGGGAGGAGCAGGCGGGATCGGCCCTCCCGACGAACGCCGGCAGGGCGCCCCGCCCGCGTATCTGGAGTGCGTGGACCCTTGCGAGCGGACAGAGTTCCGGGCAACTATTCGCCTCGGACGATCGGCTCCGCCGCTCGCCCCGGGAAGGGATTGCGAGCGCACGAATTCTAGCGCGCTGTGGTGGACCTCACCTTGGCGAGTGCGGCGAGCTTCATCTTGTACGTCGACGGTACCGAACAGGTCCCCTTGCTCCACGCAGCGCCCCCTTGGAGCCCCGCGCCCGGAGCGCGACCGCGCCGCACGATGCGACGAGGTGAAGTCGACACCAGTATAACTCATGAACTCCCCCCCCCTGGGGCGCCTGGGGCTCGCGCAGGCGCCAGAGCGGCGACGAGACGCTGGGGAACACAGCCCCGGATCTACGTGGCTTGGAGTCCCGCGCGACAGCCCGTGGTCACACGGCCCAACTGCGGCGCCTCTAGGCGATGGCACAGACGCCTCTGGAGTGGGGGCCGGCGCGCCGTGGAGCGGAGCGTGCCGTGCGGCCGCAGCTAGGCGGTGCTGGACGTCATGAGATGCAGGGCGCGGAGCATGGTGCCGGCAAGGGGCGGTGCGTCGCCTGCGGTTGCGCTCGACGAACTTCCCCCCTCCGCGCCGCCGCCGTCGCCGAGGAGGACCCTGACCGCGCTCGCGCAGATGTGCAGTTGCTCGTGCGACGGCAGCTTGGCCGCCTCGCCCAGCAGGTCCCCGTCCACGACCCCAAAAGACCCCCCTGACGTCAGCTTGGCCAGCGACCACTCGACCCCCCCCTGCGACGCCGCGTGGGCGAGGCGCGAAGGGAGCGGCCCGGGCAGGGTGCTCCGCGGGCCCCCGGAGAGCGGCGCGAGCGCGCGGTGCTCCGCAGCCGCCACCTCCAGTGCGCGCAGGCAGACATACTCCCCGGGCGTGAGCACGTGCAGCGACCGCAGCTGGCCGCCCGCGCACAGGGCCGTGATGCCGTGCCGGTGCGCGGGCGTGGCGTCCTCCGTCGCGTGTGGCGTCGCCCGCGGCTGCCGCTGCGCCAGCACCCCTGCACGCAACGCGCCCGAGCTGTGGCGTCTGACCGCGTGATGGCCAGCGGGCGTGACGATGGGATACGGTGCAACGAGGGCGCGGTGGCGGCCCACCGCTGCGCGCGGCGGACCGGGCAGGAGCTGCTGAACGCGAACGGCAACGACAGCAACAACGAAGACGTACCTCCGCACAGCCGGAGTGGCTTCCCCTGCAGCGGCACGGCCGCATCGGGCACCAAGTGCCCGTGCCCGGGCGCCGTCGGCGCCACTCGCGCGTCTACCGCGACCCCCGGGCCCTGCGCTGCATCTCCACTCGCCTCCGTCGCCGTCTCGCTGGCCTCCGCGCCGGTCGCCCTGGCACCGAACTGCCCAGAACGGCGCGCCGCGGCGTCGACCGGAGTGGTCGCGCACGTGGACGCGCGCAACGCCGCTCGCACCGCTTGCAACACCTGCAGCTGCTCGTGGAACGACGCAGCCGCCGCCACGCCCATCCCGTCCATGTCCGCCACCGTCAGAAGCGGCGCTGTCATACCCTTCGCCGCGACGCTGGGCCGCGCGCCCGGAATCGGGTGCGCAGCCTCCCACGTGCCCCGCAGCGCTGCCGCCGCAAAGTCCGACAGCTCGAGCTTGGCGACCCCGCGTTCCGGCAGGGGCACCGCGTGCCCGTTTCGCAACTCCGTGGACGCACGCGCGGCGCCCATGGACGACTCGGCCGCCCCGCCGACCCCGCTGCCCGCGGCGATGCCCCCGCTGCCATCTGCAGCGCCCTCCGAGCCGCGCCGCGCGGCCTCGGCGAGGCTCTCGAGGCAGCACCAGCGCCCCGCCGCCGGCGACATCGTCACGAGCACGCCGGCGCCGTCGGCGATCGTCAGCAGCCGCCCGCCGCGGCCCTCGACCAACACGTCCACCACGCCCGCCGGCACAAACCCCCAGTGCCGGCACCTCTCGCGCGCGCGCGGGGACGGCGGACGGTCCGCATCGTCGTGCCCGAGCGGCATCGGCTGCCCCAGCGACACCACGCCCTGCCGCGACCCCCGAGCAAGGTGTCCAGTTGGGGAGGCCGCGAGGCACGCAAACGGCTGCATCGTGGGCTCCTGCCGCATGACGCACAGCCGGTCGCGGCCCTGCCCGAGCCACATCGTCACGACCCGGCGCCCGATCGCCGCGTGCATCACCCCCCACGTCTCCAGCGCCCACGACTTCGTTCTGCCGGGAAGCATGGGCCCGTGCGCGAGCGCGAGGACGCGGCCGGGGACCAGGACGCAGTCCAGGAGCTCGATCGCCCCGACCTGCGACTCGGCGCCGTCTCGGGACACTCGGAGGAGCAGCAGGCGCCCCAGGGCCCCGATGACGCCCTGGAACGGCTTGCGTCGCAGGTCGTCCTGGCTGAACGACGTGCCGACGACGAGAATGTCCGAGGGAGCGTCGTGCGCGGCCGCGTCGGCGTCGGGCTGCGCGGGGCTGGCGAAGCGCGCCACCGCGGTGGGGCACTCCCCCGCCATCAGGTTCAAGGTGCAGAGTTCAGCGGCGGTCCGCGGGCAGAGCAGGGTGACCGTTCCCTTCGCCTCCGGCGTGTAGATGCTCTCTATCAACCGCCGAGGACGAGACGTCTGCGATCGCACGGTTCCGGGCCGCCCTGGTGAGTGCAAGCTGGAAGGAAACGAGGCATCGAGCACGGAGGGAGCGGGCTCCTTCTCCGGGTCGATGAGGCGACAATTTCGTGAAGCGACAACGCGTTCCGCACAGCGATGCTAGCGCAGGGCGGCTGCACCGTGGCGCTCACCTGTCGCGTAACCCGCTTGTGGCCCATCGTCACCTGCGCCCGCACCGGCCACGCCGCCGGATCCGGCCGCCGGGGCTCCTCGCCGTCCAGGCCGAAGACGTCCGGCGCCCACGGCATCGCCCTGTCGCCCCCGTACCCATGGTAATGGTACCCCATCCGGCCCGGAGTCAGGGTCCCGGTTGGAGACGGTGGAGACCCACGCGAGGGGTCCACAAAGGGTTCGTCGATGCCGACCTCGCTCCTGTGCAACTCGTTCGCGGCCTCCTCCACCGCGGGCTCCGCCATGTCTTCGTCGGCGCTCGCCAGCGGGGTGCCTTGAATGGGGTGTGATTTGATGTTGTGCCTATCGATGCCCGGGGGACTCGGCGCGAGCAAGGTCGGCTCGTCAGGGTCCGGACGCGATGCGACCACGATGGCGTGGACGTTTGGGCACTCGGCGAGGCACCACGGCACACCTCTGCCGAACGTCATGCTGCGGGCTCCGCACGCGCCCCGGAAGGGCAGCCCGCAGGCCACGAGGTCCCCCGCCGTCGTCGCAGCGATCAGCACCACGTCGAAGCGCTCGTCGCGCGAGAGCGCGTCGGAGAGCCCGCCAACCAGTGCGTACGGCGACGCACCAATGCTCGCAGGCAGAATCACTGGCTGCACGCCGGGGGGGGCGCCGGGGGCCAGCGGCGGCGAGACGCGCGTCGCGTGGCTCCCGAGCGCCACGGCGCCGTCGCCGTCGCGCACCAGCGACACCGGCGTCGTCCCGCACCACCACGTCTTGGACAGTGCCACGGCAACGCCCCCGCCCCGCTCCGGCGGAAGCGACAGGCTGTGGGCCTCGACGCGCCCGTCGCGAAGACCGACGATGAGGCTCCTCGTGCCGCCGCTAGAGCCCCGCGCGTGCCCGCGATCCCGCAGAAGCAGCACTGACTCGGGCGCAGCGCTGCGGGTGCTTCCGTTCGGCTCCCACGCAGCCCCGAGGCATGCCAGGCCCTTCCTCAGCGCGTCGTCACCCTGGGCCGTCCCGAAGCTGGGTCTCCGGGACGCGTCCTGGCTCGCCGGCGCCGGTCCTGCCCCGACTGCATTGCTTGCATGCAGCGCCCACGAGGGGTGCCCGAGGTCGATTTTCGTGAGCAGCCGGAGCCCGTGCGGACGTGCACGCGCGTGCGACGCGTCTGACGGGGGCGCGTGGCCGACGAAGACGTCCACGGACGGTGCGTGCGTGCCGGCTGCTACCAGGAGTGTGCCGCGGTCGTCCGCCGCCGCGCAGCACAGGCACGTGATCTCGCCCGACGCTTGGATCCCGTCCGAGGACACCGCAGCCGTTGGCGCCGCGTGCGTCGCGCCGTCCGCGAGCGCGCGCGCCGCGGCGAGCAGGGGGGTCACCGCGAGAGTCCTCCCCTGGCGGACCAACACCAGCGTGCCTGTCGCCGCCTCGAGCGCCGCGCACGAGATCCGCTCCGCGAAGCGCACCTCGACCGCGCCGTCCTCTCCGGTGCCCGCCGTGCGCACCAGCGCCGCTGACTCAGGCCCCACAAACGCCGACACCCCCCATTCCGTCGGCCCCACTGACGCAGCAAGGAGACACGGCGCCGGGAGCGGCCCCGACCGCAGCCGCGGCGTCGCATCCTGCACGATCGCTTGCGTCCCGGACGGCGTCGCGCTCGTCGTGACCGCGAGCACCTTGGTGACGTCAGGAAACGCCACTCCCACCACTGCGTTGCTGGCCTGGGCGCTCAGCGCGAACAGACCAGTGAGGAAGTTCAGGCCCGTCGCCAACGTGACCGCGTCCCCGGCCTCCTGCGCCGCCGCAATCGACCTCAGGGACCCGCCGCCCTCCCCCACGCCACCCCCTGCGCAGGTGACGTACGCCAGCGTGCCCCCGCGCTCCCCGCCGTCCGCGAGCACCATGTCGGTCGCCCCCGCGAGCGCGCCGGCCACGATGGACTGCGCGACGAACTGCCAGTGCGTGGCGCCCGCGCGCTGCGCGCTCGTCGCCGTCTCCGGGGGGGTGATGTACAAAAACTCCCCCGACACCACCTCCCCGGGGTCCCGCAGCAGCACGAACGGCGCCCCCCCGCGCCAGTCCGACCCCGCGGGGAGCGCCACGAGCCCTGTGGTGGCTCCTACGTTCCGCGTGGCGTCGGCAGGCAGCCTTACCACCTGGCCGAGTCCCTTGGTACGCCACGGCACGGCTGCCGTCCCCGCCGCCACCCGCACGGCCCACAACGTCCCGTTGCTGAGTGCGCACGCGTAGTCCTCGGCGTCCTCGGCCGCGGCGCCGCCCGTGCGCGGCAGCCGGCACGCCGCGGACACGTGCAGCGTCCCTGTGTGGGCGAGTGCCTCGCAGGCAGGCGGAGGCGCCAGGGGGCCGAAGAAGGACGCCCACGGCAGCGTCTGCATGACCTCGAGCCCGCGCTGCGTCACGTGCAGCACCACGACCCCCTCCGTCCCGCAGCACAGCACCCCCCCCCGGCACACCCCCTCCAGCGCCACCAGATCCATCGCGGTGCCCACCGCGCCCCCCAGCTCCGCCGACCCGGCCGCCTCGAGCGCCGTCTGCCCTGCCCCGCGCCGCAGCAGCCGCCCCACGAACCGCCGCGTCACCGCCACGTACAGCAGCGCCACCACGGCCAGTCCCGCGCCCGCCGCCGCCCCAGCGTCCACGAACGCCGCGGCCAACACCGTCCACTGCGGCTCCGCGCGGTCCGACGGCAGGGAGGACTCCAGGGGGGAGTGTTCCCCCACGCCCGACCCGAGCAGCCGCAGCACGTTGACCGCGGAGATGCCGTCCGCCCCGGTCGGGTGAAACGCCGGAACGGGCATCGGCGGCGCGGGCGTCCCCGCGAGGCCCGCGTTCGCCGCCACCGTCGGCGCCCCGGGGTCGCGCCGCGCGGCGGGGGCGTAGATCGCGCGGTGTTCTTCCGCAAAGGGCCCCGGGGGGGTTCCAACCGCGGAGGGCTCGGCGGCCAGGGCGCGGGCGGGGAAGATCGCGACGCGGTCGTGGGCGGCCGCGGTGGCGAAGGCCGTCCCGTCCGGGTGCGGGACGATGCGGCGGCGGAGCGGGCCCGAGCCGAGGTGCCGCCGCGACTGCGGGGAGCCCAGGTCGATTCTTTGCACTGCGAGGAGGCGCGCGAGGGTCCGGGAGTACGAGAGGATGGACAGGTGGCCGGACTCCGCCAGCAGGGCCAGGAAGTCGAGCCCGACGTGCTCCTGCGACGGGCGAACGGCCGGGGCGGTTGGTAGGGAGCAGCTTGCGTGGGGCGCACCGCGCACACAGCGCCCGCTTCCGAATCATCGTCGCCGAGAGCGCCATTCGTACAGCGAGGCACGTGATGGGTCGCGACATGCCCTCTGATATGTCCCGGACGCCCGTTGCGTCGGCCGATTCCCCCGCATGCAACCTTGGGGCTCGTTCGCGGCCGTCCCGGGGCCAGGGCCCGCCAGCTTTTGCGAGAGGGCGACGGCTCGGAAGCTCTCGGGCCCTCACCTGCGCCACGGTGCCCTGGTGGCACTCGTTCCACTTGAGACGAGCCACCTCGACTACCCGGCCCAACGTCGCCTGGCTGAGGACCAGCACGGCCGCGCTGCCCTCACCGGCCCCCCGCGGGTCCCCTTGGTACACGTTGATGCGGTCCGCGAGCGCGACGACGAGCTGTGCGTCGCCCGCGCCGCACTCCGCCGGCAAGAAGCGCCCCACGCAGACGGCGACCGCAGCCCCACATCCCGGCCCGCTCCTCGCGATCAGATGCGGGCTCGGCAGCCGCGCAGACCACTCCTCGCCCCGCGGGTCCATGGCGCCTCGATTCCCCAGCAACGCGCGGCGTAGCACGTCAGCGCACCCCACGCCAGCACGGCCTATAGCACCGCGCAGGTCATCGCCGCGACAGTGCTTCGTTCGGCCGACCTTCGGGAAAAGTTGCCACGCCGAGGACCGTCCCGGCCCCTTGGCGGCAAGCGCGTGCCGCCAAACAACCGGGGGGAACTCTGCCAGGGCGTAAAAGGACCACTTCTCTCTGTCCACGACTCCCCCGCGGGTCATAGGGGGCCTTCACCGGGCGACTGGGTCAAAACGCACTGTTGGAAGATTGAACAAATCGATATCGATGTGTTTGCGAGATATTACGTTCAGGTGAGCCGCGTCCGTGCTTAGTGCCCCTTCCTTCAACGCCCGCGCAACCGCCGGTTACACCATCATAGTCACGTCGTCCTCCTCGCAAGTCGTTCCTCATATCTCTGACTACCGGTTCCCGTGCAGTTGATCCGATTCGTCGCCCGTCAACGCCCGTGGCGCCTCGAGCCGCTTCACCTGCACCAGGGGGCACCCCGCGCGCGCGCGCCCGCCATGGGCCTCTTCGCCTGCTTCTCGGGGAAGTCGGCCGAGCACAGCCGGCAAGAACCGCCAGGGGACAGGGCTTCGCGGTGCGTACGTTCGGGCCAGGCGCAGCGCCGTAGGCCGCGTGGGAGGTGCCCCCGGGACTCAACGCGCGACCACACGCGCCCTGACGCGAACCAACACCCCCCAACCGCCCCTCGCGTTTCCTCGCATCATGCCCGCAGGCCTATCGAGTCCCGCAAGCCTTCAAAGGTCTCGACGGTACGTCGCACGGCGCGCCCGTCCTGGAATGACAGCGTGAGCATTTTCGACGGCCCGCGCGCCGGACGCTCCCCGGGCGACAGCGGGTCCCGGCGGTCGAGCCGCCGCGAGCGCCCGAACTTCGACGTGCGCGCCCTCACGGCCCGCGTGGAGTCCACGCCCGCGCCGTGCCTGCGCGCGCGGTCCGGGAGCTCGCGCAGAGGGCCGCCGCGCGTGGAGAGCGCGGGCGAGTACGGGCTGGACCGGCGCAGCAACGTCAGCCACCACGAGGCCGGATCCTCCAGGGCGCGCAGGAGCGCCGCGGAGAGCGACGGTACTCCGACGATGTCGTCGTACGTAGCCACGGCGTCGGACTTGTTCGCCGAGATCGACGAAGTGCTCGAGGTGCGCGCCCGCTACCAGCGGGGAGGTATTGTGCTGTTCGTCCGGTACGCTGCTCGGTTGCTGACGCGATGTGGGTCGACGGGGGGTCTTTGCAGGTGGGAGCGCGGGAGGCTCGGCAGCAGGAGGCGGCCGCGGCGGCGCTCCTGGAGGAGAACGACGAGACGGACTTGGGCCACCCGCAGGGCGACACGCTCCGGCGGATTGCGACGTCCGAGGTGGCCCGGCGCGGGCGGCGCATGCTGCGGCGCAACCTGCGGCGCTTCCGCAAGAGAGCGAAGCACGCGGCGCTCGTCACGACGCGGTTCTGCCTCCAGAGCTACGACGCGGCGCTGACGGCCATCGACGAGCGCATGGTGTTCCTCCAGGCTGAGCTGTCGACCCTCCGCGACGCCAACGACGCCGCCAACAACCTGATCGAAGAGGCCTCGCAAGAAGGCGAGACGTCCGAGGCGGGGACCTCCTCGCGGTCGTCTGCGGCGAGGGAGCGCGGCGTGCGCTTCGCGCACCAAGGGCCCGCGGATCCCGCGAGCAGCGCGCTCCAGGAGACGCCAGGAAACGAGGCATCGGTGCCGAAGCTCACGCGCTCCCTCGGGCTCAAGATCCGGCGTTCCGCGGCCGTCGTGGACCGCGGCGCCCTGCAGCGCGCGCAGGAGGAGCGCCTCGGCCGGCTCCACGCCATCGTCGACGGCCCAGCGCTCCAGAAACACCTGTCGCGGACGCAGTCGCAGAACTCCGCGGTGCGGCGCGGCGCGCCGTCGGCGGCCTCGGGAAGCAGCTCGGATCCCGCGGTGGTGACGCAGTCGTCGAAGTTGATGGGTCTGAGCAGCGGGGGCGCGGAGCGGGCCGCGTCGCTGCGCCGGGGGGCGGTGCGGGCGCTGGACCGCGCCAAGTCGCTCGGGAACGACAGGGCGGGGAGCAGGGGGAGCGTCGAGGTGCCGCTCGCGACGGCGGGCAGCGCCATGCCCCTGACGACGCGGGGGAGTCTCGCTGACATCGGGGTGGACCCCAGGGTGCTGGATCGGGCCCGCGCGCTCCTGCGCATCACCCGCGGGAGCACGAGCGGGGCGGGAGCTTCCGCGCCAAAGACCGGCGAGCCTGGCGCGGCGACGGACGTGCCGCAGCAGCTCCCCCCGCAGAGGTCCCAGAGGACCCGCTTCGCGCCCGACACCAGGATCCTGACGCCGGTGGAGCCGTACGAGTTCGACGTCGACACCAGCGCGGTCGATCTCGAGGCGCACGAGCCCGAGGTCGACGTCGGCGAGGCCGGGGTCGAGGCCGAGGCCGGGGCCCTGCCGACCACCGAGGAGATCAAGGTCGACATGTTGAACATCGAAGAACAAATGTGGATCATTGAGAGCGCCGTGGTCAACCTGGACCGGCTGTGGGGCGCCTTTGAGTGCGCGCTGCACGCGGCGCACACCTTCGCGCACCTCCTCCTCGGTATGATCCGCGAGGAGGCACGCATCCGAGAGGTGTCCCGCGCCGGCACCACCTCCCCGTCGCTGGGCGCGCGTCTGACGCGAGGGATCGACGTGGAGGTGGCCACGGAGCTCATGATGGACGTGCTCGTGGAGGAGAGCGTGGAGGCGAAAGAGGAGCTCGTTGGGAGGCTGGAGAGCGAGGTGCGCGCTGTCGAAGACGTGGTGCTGGAGAGTGTCAGCTCCTGCGCGGATGCGGAGCAGGAGCTGCTCGCGGACCTCGAAGACGTGATGCTTGATATGCCCGGGGACGTGCGGGGCAAACGCACCGAGCTGGTCTCCTGGCGCGCCCCGTTGCGGGAGCGGGGGGTGTCGTTGCGCACCCCCGGGGGAGTTCACGCTGACAACGTCGACGACGTGCTCGCGCTGGCGGCCAAGTCGATCACGGCGCGGCGTGCGAAGAGCAGGAGCGCCGCGAGCACGCTCGCGAGCGTGGACCGCAGTGCAAACAGCATGCCCGCCTGGCGGCGACCGCAGGCCTTCGCGGCAGCCCCGGCGACGGCGACGGCGGCCGATCGGCGACACGGAACCTCTGCATCGAGCGAGGGGCCGTCGGTCGGAGCTCGCAGGCGCAGATCGGGCCGCGCGAGGTCAGATATCGAGAACTGGCAGGAAAACAAACACCGAACGTCGACTCTTTCGTACTCCGAGCGCTCTGGGGAGCTGCGCCCACGGATCCAGCGACAGCACGTTGCCTCCGTGATTGTGTCCGGGGTCGTCGCGATCGCACAGGGGAAATTCGGCAAGGACGGGGCCGCCATCGAGATGGCGGCCCGGCAGGCGTCAGCAGTCGAACGCGGGGCGTCCGCGATGGAGGAAGGGGGATCTGGGCCGCTCGTGGGCCGCCGCTGGTCCTCGAAGAAGGACCTGCGCACGGCTTCCAAGCGGGCATCGGGGTCGCGCCTGCACTACAGCGATGCTATCTCGAGCAACGAATTCGGCGCCGTCAGAGAGCCGTCGGCCCCGGCGCCCATTTCCAAGACCCTGCGCACTGCGTCGCTCGCCCCGCGGCGACAGGCTGGGGAGCTTGCGCCCGCGAAAGGGCGCACGCGAGGAGCGCTGACGGGCGAGGAGCGCCTCTCGGTGGAGCGGGGGAGCCTCAGCCTGACGAGCGTGCGGGGCGCGTACGCAGGGCGGCTGGACAGGGCGGCCGACGCGCTCGACGAGAGGCTCGCAGCGTGGCGAGGCACGGCACAGCGGTTCCTGGGCGACGAGGCGGACTCGGTAGCTGGAAGACAAGGTGCAAAGCCAACTGGTTTGGTGGACAGGAAGCTGACCCACAGCGCGACGGTGCCCACGAGGCGCCCCGAGAGCTTCGCGGCGCGCAACGCGGGCGTCAGCACCCCGGCGATCGTCGACGAGCGGCTGGGCACCACGCCAGCGATGGCGCGGTCATGTACCATCGGGAGGACGCCGCAGGCGCGCCAGGCGGGGCCGAAGCAGGGCTCGCGCTACCAGCGCTACCTGACGCAGAAGACCTCGCAGCGCGCCTAGCGCCCCGGCTGAGTGCATGCAATAATGTCCAGCGTTGGTTCGGGGCAACCAAGCGCGGGTCAGTTGCTTGATGCCACGTGGAGCACGGGGGCGACAGGGGGGACGCGCTCCCAGCTGTGGTTACATGCAAAGGATCAACGTTCACCTGAGCGCTCCTCGTGCACTGAAACGTATGTATGTATGAATGTGCATACGTGATGTTACGACAGCCTAAAACTTTAGGCCTTTTGTCGTCACTGCGACCCCTGCACTCGACAGCTTTCGCAGCACCCAGCCCACGATCACCTGGTCCTTCACCGAGCGCGTCCCGCGGGACAGCCTCTGCACCAGCCCCGCCCCTGTTCGCCCCAGACCTCGCAGACTGCGGAGAGCACACAAGACAAGGCACCCATCATTCGAGCTCCGGATGGGTCCGCGCAATGTCCTCCCTCCCATAGCACGCTCGCTACAATCAGCACTCACCCGCACAGCTCTAGCTCCCGCAGCTTTGCGAAAGAGCCTGGCGCGAGCAGCATCACGAGGGGATCCATGTCTTCGAGGGTCATTGGTCCAATATGGAGCCGTCGCAGGCGCCGGCAGCTCCCCGCAGCGCGCACATGCGCCGAGCGCAGCGCTCCACCGCGCAGCCGGAGCTCCCGGAGGGAGGGGAGTTCCCCAAGACCCCCCCCGTCGTCCCCGAGGTCAGCGGGGGAGTGTATTTCGAGCACCTGGAGCCCTGCGAGCCGCGACAGCCAGTCCCACCCGCGACCCACGGACTCGGGGTGGTCTGCGTCGTGCGCGGCCCCGCCGGTCTGCTGGCGCGCGCTTGCGTCGATGCTGAGGGCGGTTAGCTGCGTTGCCTTTGACAGGGCCGCAAGCGCCCCCGGCGACAGCGAGCACCAAAGAGTGAGCTCGCGCAGCTTGGTCAGCGTGTCAGGGAGCCCGGCAACGTCCCTTGCGGCGAGAGACGTGCGTGACGACGACAGCGTCAGGCTGACCATGGCGGAGAGCCTCGACAGACACCTGACGCCCGAGAGGTCCCCTCCTGGAGCAGCCGAGGCCGACAGCCGCTCCAGACCTGTGAGCGTATGTTCGGAACGTGTGGGTGAGTGCGCAACCTGCGCGCACGCAGGCGCGTCCGTGATAGGCCTGCTTGTTTTCATCGTCTCACCTGTGAGGCCTTCCACGGCGGAGGCGTCGGACAGCACCGTCGAGAGCGACGTAAGTCCGGTCAGCGTCGACAGCCCCGGCAGGAGCCGCGTGGCGTCCACAGACTGGAACGGCGACACCAAGCAACGCGCATCGAGATGGTGCAGGGCGGTCAGAATCCTCCCGTTGATTCGCGCGGCGATGGTGTTGTCGGACGGCAGGCGGTCGAAGCGGAGCGAGACAAGCCGCGGCATCGGTTCTGCACCGACGTCCACGGCGACCGGACCCGAGACAGCCACGCTGCGGAGCGACGTCAGGCCCTCGACGTTCATGGGGCCGCACCCGGGGTCTGCTTCGCGTGCATCGAGCCGCAGCGTCAGGAGCGACGGCGCCGCGAGCGCCAGGAGACGCACGGCCGCAAGGTCCTGCTTTCGGGGCTGAATCAGCTGCACAGACGCAACGAGAGAGCGACCGTGATGGTTGGGATCGAAACATGGTGGGGAAGGGGGGTTCGAGACACGACCAGGGGTCCAGCGGTAGCCACACCTGGACAGACAGCTTCTCGAGTGTGGGCAGCGCCGGCCCCGCAGCGCACCCGCGCGCCTGCACGGCACGCAGCGTTCGCGCAGCGTCCACGCAGCACGTCAGCCGCAGGTCCACGACCTTGAGCTGTCCGCACAGTCCCGTGGTAGACAGAGCCGCTAGCATGGCCGACTCCGGCACGGCGATCCGGTGCAGCGACGACATCGTGGCTCCAAGTGCCACCGCCGCTGCTGTCGTGTCCTGCCCAAGACGGACGCCACGTCCGGCCCCGACCTCCCCGACGTACGACGCAGGGCTGTTCCACGGCCCGTCGAGGACCGCGGGCGCCACAAGGGCGCGGACAGGCGTCGCAAGGTCGTCTCGCCCGCCCTCGACAGCATGCAACCCCAGGCGCCTGCGCTTGGGGCCCTGGCCCGCCGACGTCTGGCCCGCCGAGAACACGCCCCGCAGCCACGCCCACGCCAGCGCGCGGGGTCCGCCGCGCTCCGCCTCGCCGGGCACTGCTTCGAGCGCCAACAACCCCCCCTGCGGCAGACACCGGGCCGCCCACGCAGACGACTGCGACGCCCGCCGGCCCCTCGCAGCGGCCGCGACGACCGCCACCTGGAGCTCCAGGGTCAGGAAGAGCGGCACGTCGTCGCCGCTGGCCGCGAGGACGGCCCACAGCACGTCACTCGACATGAGCGCAACAGCCGCGAGGGACCGGGGCTCCGGGAAGCAGCCGGCGGGCCACCCGCCCGGTTCCGCGGCGTGCGGGCACTGCTCGGCGCCGCAGCCGACGCACGGCATCACGGAGCGGCTCCGGGGGGCCCGCGTGGTGTCGCGAGCCGGGGCCCGCAAGTGCTTGAGGATAGGCACCCACAGCTCCGGCATTGCCGCGACCTTGGCCCCGGGCGAGCCCTCGGGAGCGTCGCCTCTGCGCAGGCACTCTGTGAGCGCGGACGCTTTCGTCCGCGCCGTCGCGGGGGCGCGTTTCGGGTGTGACGGAAGCGTCGGGGGCGGCCTGGAGCGGGGCGTGGGCCCTGAGGTGGCGGAGTGTGCGCGAGCGGCGGCGGGCCACGTCGACTCGGTGGCCGAATGCGGCTGCTGAGGTCGCACAAGCGGTCCGACGTCTCGCGAGAGCGTGGAGTGCGTGTGTGTGAGAGGCGCCATGGGGTCGCGCGCGCCGCACGCTGCATCGCTGCGACGCAGCAGAGCCCTGCAATGCCACACAAGGATCGCGAGTGAGCGTTCCGGCGCGCGAGGAACGGACGGCACGGCGCGGCAGGGCCCGAGCATGACGCCTCAGTGCAAGATTCGATGCGAGCCGAGCCAGCCGCGCAAGACCCCACCAGCACGATTTGGCGCGTAATCTGACCCTTTCATGGCCCTGGACGGCCTCTGGGTTGAACGTACGCACCTGCGGGCCTGCTCATTGGCGCTGGTGCCCTCCCGGTCGATGTCATGCAGCAGCGAGCCGGCCAGTGCGTCCGGCAGCGACGCCGTGGCGCCCGGTACGGCGGCCCGCCAGCTTGTTTCCCTCGCAGTCGATGCGAGGGCCGCGACGCCACGCCTCGATGCGGAGCCGGAGTGCGCGATTTCCCGGCAGTCGTCTGCAGCAGGGGCGAAACGCCCCGTCCCTCTGCTGCTCGACATGCTTGCGAGGCTGACAGCTCACGCGCCGGATCGACAGTAACATGAGCTATCCGTACGGCGGGCCAAGGCTGACATCACTTCCGTGCATCAAGCGCTCGAGGGTCCTGAGCAACGTGTACGGCGCTCGGAGCTCGGAGTGTGGCCGAAGTCGGAAGGCAGAACAGCAAAAGCGGATGTCACGTCTCGTGCGAGCAGGATGCGCCGCGTGGATTCGACTGCGGGCGCGGCACTGCGCTGCTGGCGCGGGTGTCAGGCAGACTGATGTCCACGCCCAATTTCCTCCTTCCAGGGATCTAAGGGCGCGCTGAGACGCAGAAGCCCACGAGTACGTCGTCGCTGCTCGACGCACAGCACGGCATCCACGCGAACGCCCCGCTGGGCCCGCGAACTGGGCCGTCTTCGTGGGGCTGGAATGGGCGCGGGCCCTCTTTCAGGCAATAGTAGACGCAGAATCTTCGCAACATCGCGCAAGCTCTTCTGTCAGGCGCGGGTATGCCGTACTCGCTGAGGTCCCGCAAGAAGACCGTCGACCCCGAGAAGGCATGCAACCACCCCTGGGCCCCTCCCGCCGGGCCGTACCGCGCTCGCGCCCCACGCAGTGCGAATCTGCGTAGTCCACTCACCCAGCGATCCCATCGCCACGTCGCAGGCGGTTCTCGTCGGGCACTGCGGCGTCCCGCTCTGCTCCGA
The DNA here is from genome assembly GCA_916048055.1 of Pedinophyceae sp. YPF-701. Classification (NCBI taxonomy): domain Eukaryota; kingdom Viridiplantae; phylum Chlorophyta; class Pedinophyceae; species Pedinophyceae sp. YPF-701. Next base: position 1,376,162 of record CAJZHL010000010.1, on the reverse strand, counting down.
GTGCTTGCTAGGAGCCGACCATCCCCCGTGTCGTCACTGCGGCCAGCGGCCCTCGTGCCACCTCGACCGTCACTGTCCCGAAGTCGCTGGCCAGGCAAGCACCGCCGATGGCATGCACACCGGCGTCGCCGCGGCTGCGTCGAGCACAGCTGCGCGTCCCTGTTCCGACCCCGTCGATGGTGGTGCCCCCCTCTCGGCGCAGATCCAGGACGGCCCCGACGACTACGGGCGCACCGTCGCCGTGATGGTGCTCAGCGTCGAAGGCCCCCGGCCGTGGGTCCTCCTTCAAAAGCGGTCCAACCACCTGTCGGGCGCAGGGCGGTGGGCGTTCCCGTCCGGGTTCGTCAAACACGCCAGCACGCCCGTCGACGCCGCACGATCCGAGGCGAGCCGCCCGCGCGCCCCGCCAGCGCACCGGCGCCGTCTTGGAAGCCCGCCGCAGACTTGAAGAAGATTGAAGGTTGCTGCGTGGTTTTTGCGCCGTGCAGATAGCCGAGGAGGCCGGGGTGCACCTGCCCGCTCCCGACGTGAGCCCTGCCGCCGTGACGCAGCGCGACTGGGCGGGCGAGGCCCCGAACGGCACCACGCGGAGGCGCCTGCACACCGACGTCGTGTTCTTGCTGTGGTGCCCGGCGGGGGTGCTGCCTCGGTGCGGCGGCCCGCTGCCGTCGCACGCGTGGGAGGTTGGGGCGTTCGAGGCCGGCGCGCTGTCGCGCGGGGAGGAGGGTCTGCCGGTTGGGGCGCGCGCGGCGTGCGAGGGACACGCGTGGGTGCCCGTGGGGCGGGAGCTGGCGAGGAGCCCGGGGCTGTGGAGGCAGGCGAGCGCGAGTGCGGAGTGGCTCGTCGGCGACGCGGGTCCGGGCCTCCTGGCGGGGATCGCGGGCGAGTGAGGCGCTGCGAGCACGTCGCGCAAGCCCGGGCTCCCCTCGCAACGGAATCGCCGACGCGACACGGAATGCGCCGCGTCACGTTGGTGCTGTGATCGCCGCATGCGGCCACGAGGAGCCGGGGTGACGACCGCCTCTTTCACGCGAGGCCGAGTCGCTGCAAAGCATTGTGGTGTGTGCACCCCCCGTGACGAGGGCAGCGATGCGATGCTCGCGCAAGAGTCGGGTCGGCGAGGTGTCCGGGGCCTGAAAGCCGCAGCGGACCGACCGATTTCCCCCTTGTGCCTGCCTAGGCGTCCAAGATGACGTGGCCAGCAGCCCGCGGACCACACGCATGAAACGCCAGGGCGCTTCCTCGGCGCCCGCGCGCTACGACGGCCCTTTCTTCGCCCGCCGCGATGCCAGGATCCTCCCCGTTCACGAACAGGACACACAGGCCTCGGTCTGGGCACCGTCTCCGACGAGCGGGCCCCAGGGAGTGCGTGCTTTCGACCAGTAGGTAGTAGCGGCATGCCCCCCGGCCCGACACGCTGCGCGGGGCCGATTGCCGTCGCCCAGGGCGGCCCAGTGACAAAGTGCACACGTCCGTCTCGCCGCGGTGTGCAATGCGCGTTGTCTAAGCCGAGCGCGAGCACTTCCTCTGGTTCGCAGAGGCATTGCCGCCTTTCGGCAGCGCACAGGCTTTCTTGCGGAGCAATTACATAGATGAGTGATAGACTCTCCGGTGCCGCGTGACGTGGCGGTGCAAGGATGTGCACGCCTGGAGCACGGTCGGAGGGCCGGCGGAGCATGCAGCTGCGACGGCGTGTGGGTCTCGTCGCGGCGCTGCTCGTCATCCTGGCCAGCTTGCGGGCCACGCACGGTGCGTGAACAGCCGCCGCGCCCTAATGTAGAGCCGCACGCGGGCGCCCCGCGCCGGCATTGACCCTGGAGCTTTCGTTCGGCCCGCTTTCGAGTCGCGCACCGTCCACCCTCCCGTGTGCGCCGCGGGCCTTGCTCAAAATTTCACAACTATTCACGTGAGCCGGCTCGCGCACATGCGCACGCACCCCTAAGGCGCGCGCCACTCGCGCTCACAGAGTCGCCCGGCCCTCCGTGTTCCCGCAGCTCAAGAGGCGGACTTCGCGCAAAAGTTCCTCCAGGGCGACCCAGAGACGTGCCAGGTACGCCGCCGGCCCTCCCAGGCGTCTACGCGCACCAGCCACGAGCGAGCGCGCCCTGCCATTCAGCCCCTCCCACATCGGCTGTGGCGTCCCATCGAGCGTCATTCTCGCCCCACAGTCGCCTCCTGCTGCTGTCCGAGGCCGTCTCAAGCCGCCGCGCGCCCCCCTGGGGCCGGAGCGGCGTCTCCGCCGCGCACCGCCCCGTCTCTCCCACCGCCACCGTGCCTGCTGACCGTCCCGCAGGCGTACCTGGAGAGCCGCGGGATCAACGCCCTCGCGAACCCCGCGCTCGACACACCACAGTCGTCAGCTTGGGACCCGTCGAGCGTCATTCTGAGCTGGAGGACGCAGCTCTTCCAGGTGCGCGCATCCCCCCGCACCGCCTCTGCTGGGCGCGCGATCCCCGCCTCCACGCGCCGCCCCGGCCAGCCGCGAGCGCCGCGCCCTGCGGCAAACCACCCCGGCGCGACGCACGCGCCGTTCGCTCCGCCCCACGGCCGCAGGGCAAGACGGACGTGCTGTGGGGGACGCATGTGTTCCCCGGCATGGAGGACATCCTGCTCCAGTCGCAGCTCGAGGCCGGGCTCGCGGACCTCGAGTCGCGGCTCCGCAACGCCGCGACGCCGTGCGGCGCCACGTGCCAGGCGGCGCAGCGCGACGCCCTGCTCGCGATATTCGGTGCTACGAACGGTCCGAGCTGGCCCAACACGGGCATGAGCCGGATCTGGACCTCCGGGGTCCACCACTGCTGCTGGCCGGGCGTGAAGTGCTGCAGCGCGGACAACACGCTGCCCGTGATCAAGCGCTCGGGCGACAAGACCCCCGTGAAGCTCACGGACTCGCGGATTCGCGCCGTGGCGTGTGTGCAGCCGGGGGGGGTGTCGTCGCTGGACCTGTCGCGCGCGGGCAGGGACACGGAGGCCGGGGACTCGCTGGTGACGCGCACGGGCGGGTCGCTGCCGGCCGGGGCGCTCGAGCCGCTCCGCAGCTCGCTGGAGTATCTGAGCTTGGCGGGGCTGGGTCTGTCCGGGACCATCCCGCGGGAGGTGCTGCGGCTGGTGATGCTGCGGAACATGCACCTCGAGGACAACCAGTTCACGGGAACGATCCCGGAAGGAACGACCGGGATCTCCGGCAGCGATCCGGGATGGTGCGCGGCCCGCGACACTGCCTCGCTGTTGCTGCGACCGCGCCCCGCGACCCCGTGCGCGGCGGTCCCGTGCCGACCCCGTCCCGCGCGTCCCTCCCCCCGCCCCGCAGGCCCCTGCACGCGCGCATGACGATCCTGTTCTTCTCGGACAACCAGCTGACGGGGGTGGTGCCCGCCAGCATCGAGCAGATGCTCAGCCTGACGTACCTCTCGCTGTCCGGCAACTCCCTCGACAGCACGAACGCGCAGCTGTCGCTGATGCCGCAGCTCTCCGTCATCGAGATCGCGCACAACGCCTTCACCTCCCTCAGCACCTCCATCTTCAGCCCCAGCACCATCGACGCCGCGAAGCCGCCCGGAATCGACCAGTACTTCTCCGAGGAGACGTACGCCGACCTCGGACTCGTCCACGCGAGCGCCCCGCGCGGCCTGCGCGTCGTCAACGCGCGCCGCAACAACCTCGCCGGCACCCTCTCGGCCTCCATCTTTGTCGCCGACATGGAGGAGCTCGACCTCGGGCAGAACCGGCTCACGGGGACGCTCCCTGCGCTCCTCGGGAGCCAGGACCACCTCCGGCGGCTCTACCTCGACGAGAACGACCTCGAGGGCTCGCTCCCGGAGCCGCTGTCGCACTGGGCCGTCCAGACGCTCGACATCGCCGGCAACGAGCGCATCATGGGGACGATCCCCGTGACGCTCGCGGACATGTCGGGCCTGCAGGTCCTCCGCATGGACAACACCTCCCTCTTCGGGCCGCTCCCGGCCAAGATGGGGGAAATGGTGATGCTGCATTCGATCGAGCTGCTGGACGCGCTGGTCTCGCACCCCAAGTCGCAGCGCAACTCCCGCGACGAGCTGCTCCCGGAGTTCATCCGCTTCACGGAGCAGATCGTCGTGCAGCCGGTCGACGCGGGCATCGGGGGCGACGCGCCGCTGCAGTGCCCCGGCGTGGCGTGGGTGGGTCAGTCGCAGCGGAACCGCGTGACGATCCGGCTCTCGCCGTTCTTCTACCACTACGAGGGCTGCCACTGCCCCGTCGGGACCGAGATCCGCTCCGTTCCGATCGCGAACTCGGAGGCCATCATGAGCCGCTGGAACCTGATCAAGCAGTCCCCGTCCTACCCCGCCAACGACGCCGCGTGGGAGCGCGAGCACCTCCCGGCCGCGGTGCCCATCTGCAAGGCCCAGGGGGACTCGCTGATGATCGTTCTGGTCGCGAGCCTCGTCCCGGCCGTCGTGGTCATCCTCCTGACAGCGGCCATCCTCTTCTACTTCCTGCGGCGGTCGTTCGCGGTGGCGATGCTCGAGCGCCGGAAGCGCGCGGGGCCCCCGACGGGCTCGCGCGAGGTCACGCTGGTCCTCACCGACGTCGAGGACTCCACGATGATCTGGGAAACGATGCCCGCGGAGATGTCGGTCGCCAACGCGCTGCACGACGCGATCATGCGGCGGAACCTGGCGCGCTGGTTCGGGTACGAGGTGCTCACGGAGGGCGACTCCTTCCTCGTCGCGTTCCACGAGCCCGCGGACGCCGTAGGGTGGTGTTTGTCGGTGCATCAGGAGCTGCAGGCAGCGGAGTGGCCGCCGGCGCTGTCCGCGGACATCATCACGGGGAGCGGGGCGAGCTCGGGCCTCAAGTCGAGGCGCGTGACGACACTCACGGACGTCAGGGGGGGGTCCTCGCCGCGCACGACCCCCGAGGACGCCTCGTCGGACGAGCCGTCCCCGGAGGTGAAGACGGCGGTGAGCGGCGGGAGCGAGGGCGACAAGAAGAGCGCCGCGAGCTCGTCGAACCCGTCGGAGACGCTCGTCATGACCCGGCCGACGACGCGCGTCGCTCCATCGGCGAATGCGGACGCCAGCCACGCCACGTCGCTGATGTCCCGCGCAAAGTCGGCGCCGCCGGACCCGGTGCTGGTCCCGATGGGGCCCGAGGAGGCCGGCGGACACCTGTTCCGCGGGCTCCTGGTGCGCATGGGCGTCGCGACCGCGACGGTGACGCGCTCGAAGACGCACCGCGTGACGCGCCGCATCGAGTACGAGGGGCCGGCGGTGCAGCGCGTCAATCTCATCCAGGTGCGCGAGATCGCACGCCTCGCCCAGTGCGTCGCGGGTCCGTGGCCGCAGGACGCGCGAGCGGCACGAGAGTCGCGGTCTGTGTTGTCGAACGATGTGTTGATGCGTGTGTGTTTGTGTGTGACTGTCGTGCAGGACTCGGCCCACGGCGGGCAGGTGCTGGTGTGCGAGCGCACCTTCGAGCTCCTCTCCCGCGGGCCCGTGAAGGACCTGTTGAAGAAGATCAACTCCTTCAAACCTGCAAAGATGCTCAATGCGTTCCTCAACCAAGTCCAGTACGGGGTCGACGCACGCAACGCGCGCGTGTCCAACCAAACGGTCGATCCGGCGACCATGGGCAACCCCTCGAGGTGCGTCCCCGAAGACCACGTCCTGCTCGCTGCCAGCACCCCCCCTTTTCCTGTCCCCTCCACAGGCGATCGAACACCCTCGATTCCGCCCCGCGCGCCGCAGGGGGCTGTCTCTCCACGTAAGCAAGAACGCCGTGGTGCCCGAGGACAGCCAGATCACCCCCCCCGACGCGGCCCGGCCGCACCGTCACACGTTCTCCTCCCGCGTGTCCAGCCAAAACACCGCGATCGGGTCCCGGAAGACGTACGTGACCAACGTGGACTCGGAGCACGGATCGACCGTGAACCTCAAGGTCGAGCACGGCGCGGAGCCGCCCGCGGCGTCGCTGTCGAACAGCAACGGGCGAAAGGGCAAGGACGCGCGCGAGGGGCACGACGACATCGTGGTGCTGGACATGGGCGAGCAGAGCCTCGGGAAGGCCAAGACGCTCGTGCACGTGTTCCAGATCCTGGTTCCGGGCCTCGAGGAGCGCGCGCGGTTCTTCCCCCCCGTGGAGAACCCCATCACGCCCAGCTACTTCCACGCGCCGGGCACGCTCACGCCGATCCTCCCGGACATCAGCATGTGTTCGCACTTCTCCGCGTACACCGACTGCGAGGCGTGCTGGGTGCGCGCGGCGCTCCCGGACGTGACGATCGTGTTCTGCACGCCATGCGACATTGACGACATCATCGACGAGGCGCGCAACACCGGGAACAAGGCCATGGCGACGTACCGCGCCGCCGTCCGCAGCACGCTCCCGCGCTTCGACGGCTACGAGTGCCAGGAGCTCAACGGCGCCTTCATGATGGCCTTCAGCAGCCTGCGGCAGGCCTACCTTTGGGCCGTGTCTTTCCAGTCGCTGCTGCCGACGCTGCCGTGGCCGCCGAAGCTCATGAACATGAAGTACTGCGCGCCTACGTGGGACGAAGACGGCGCGTTCATCCGCGGCGGGCTCCGCGTCAAGATTGGCGTCTGCGAGGGGCGGCCGCTGCGCGTGATGCCGCACCCCGCGACGGGCCGCGCGGACTACTTCGGCCCGCTCGTCAACCGCGCCGCGCGCCTCTGCTTCGTGTCCGCCCAGCCTGGGCAGGTCGTCGGCCCGCTCGACCAGCTCGGACGCGCAGTCGCAGAGATGGCCACCTCCACCGACTGCGGAGGCTTCTTCCGCAGCGCTGCCGATCGACAGTCCGACACCGGGCAGGCACGCACCAGCGCGCTGGAGTCCAACGCGTTCCTGCCTCCCACGGGCAAGGTCGAAGCCGCGCCGGGCCAAGCGCTGCTGCTGCAGCAGGCCTCGACGGGCGGGGCGGTCCGCAGCTCGGGGAGCCTGACGGCCCCGCGGCCCCTGGCGGGCAACTTGGCTGCGGCGGGACCTGGACGCAAGGGCAAGCACCAGGCGTCGTGCTTCGAGGTGTTTGGAAACAGCGAAACTATGTTCCAAATGGGCCCGGAGATCGGCAACGTCATTGCCGCTGGACACGCGTCCGGCGCCCTCGCGTCCGGCGCGTTCTCGTCTGGCGCGCTCACGTCCGGCAGCCTCTCGAAGTCGCAAAGGGAGGACAGCTCGTCGCAATCCCGTACGCCGCAGCAGCTTGGCTCGGGCGACGTCGTTGGGGCCCTCCCTACGGTGCAGTCCGGCAAGACGATCGACTGCATTCCGAACGCTACCGGAATGCCGCCCCGCCCGCGCATGGACCCTGCACCGGCGCAGCCCAGCCGTCTGGGCGTTGCTGCCGTGGCTTCGGGCCCGCTCAATGCGGCCCCCGCGCGCCGCGAGGGCGGCATGATGCGGTCGGTGACGATAGCCCGGGCGCACAACAGCATCAACACGCGCGCGCAAGGCTCCGTGGCCACGGAGATCCCGAAGGTCATCGGGCGCGAGGCAGCAGCATCTTGCATGACGCTGGACAGCGCAACGTCCAGGGAGGGGCGGCGTGCGAGCGTGGCTTCGCCCGGGGCGCTGCGCTCGGCGATGAAGAAGGAGCAAGTCGCGGCTGCGTCGACGCGGAAGATGGTCAAGCTCGCGGCCGCCATGACGCTCAACGAGTCAGGGGACGACGACTCGGGGCACGGGCTGGCAACCGCACCGACCGCCGGCGCGGAGGCTCTCCGGCGCGAGGTCCTCGAGGTCGCCGCGATGGCGAAGAACAAGAGCTTCAGCACGCGCGACGTGCGCCGGGCGGGGCGCATGTTCTCCATGACGCGCAGCAGGCCCGCGCCCACGCGCGCCGACCTGAGAGCGAGCCGCGCGTTCAAGATCGACAAGCGCCAGCGCCGCGGGCAGCGCGACGCGAAGCAGGACAAGAACGGCCTCACGTGGACCACGGAGTGTGTGCATGCGCGCATCGACCACATCGGGCGGTTCCGCCTCAAGGGCGTGCAGGGGGAGTTCGACATCGGCGCCCTGGCCGTCGGAGACAAGACGAACCCGATCCCGCGCGCCCCCAAGCCCGGAGCGATCGGCAAGAAGGGCACGTTGCTAGCGCCCCCGGCGGGATTGGTCATGAAGCTCCAGATCCTGCTCCCGACGGCGACGCTCGGCGGCGGCGCGGCGGCGTTCATCGGGCGCACTGACGACGTGCGGCAGAGCGAGCTCGAAAGCAGGATGCTGCGATCCAGCGCCGCGGGAGACGCTGGGTCTGGGAACGAGGACAGCAGCAGGCCTGCGAGCGTGGCGTTCACCTCAGGCCACGCGCCGAGTCCGGCACCCGTGATCATGGGCGCCCCGGGCCCGCCGCCCGTCGCGAGGCCGTGATCGGGGTGTGCGGGCGGAAGGCAGCGCCCCACACTGTCCTGCAACGCAGGTGTTGCGTTATCCTGTTTTGAGCGCTGGCTGCGAGCCCTCGAGCGCACGTGCGTGCGTGCGCATAGGAGCTGCTGCTCGGAAAGCGCGGCGCGCGCCCGGCCCGACGCGCTGCGTCGCGGGAAACACCTCGCCTGGCCAAGTGCGAGTGCGTGCGCGGCCTCCACATGGCCGTGCGTGCGAGCCCCCGCCTCTCGTTCGCCGAATCCCCCACCTACGAGACCCCCCCTACCCCCTATCCTCTTCCGTCCCTTGCTACCCACGAAGACTCGACACGCCCTGTCATTCTACATCACCAAGGCATGAGGCACGACCTGCTGCTCCGAGGTGCCGCCGACGGAATGAGTGCATGGTTTCTCCGCCGGTGGACCCGCATCTGCCGCTGCCACAGCGTAGCGTCCACTTCCCGCCACTCCCCCCCGCCGCTACTGTCGCAAGGACAGCAGTTGCCCTCTCAAGACATCCCGCTGTGCAGCCTGACAAGCAGCAAACCCCCCCTCCCGCCCCCCCCCTCCCCTAACCTGCATCTTCCCGCGTATTTTCTGCACCGCCACGGGCCCCCCGGTTCCGCCATGTCCCTCCAGACGTCTCGCTGTTGGCGGCAGAGCACGTCGTTGCCTGTCACCTTCCCGCCCCGGATCGTCGCTATCCCGTTAGCTCGCCCTACACACCCCTCGAGCTAGCTCTGCGCCACTACTGACGCCAGGTCGCGCGCCGTACGGTTCCGACCTCGCGCCCATGTCTTGCGCGACCCCCCCCCTTGCACATGATGCCTGCCTTTGCCTCGATGGTCGCGCGCAGCCCGCCCCCGCGACGGCCTGTCCATCCACCGCGTGTTCCGAGGCCCCGCCCTGCCACCCGTTCGCTCGCGCGTCTACCGACGAGCGGCATGTTCCCCAACGACGTGGGCGTCTAGCCGCTGCTCGCAGGGAAGCGCTGACTAGCCCCACGTGTGACACACCACTCCTGCCGGGGTCGCCGCTTGACCGAGAGGCCGTGATCGCCCGCTGCGAGTGATTTCGCTCAGGCATCCTCGCGGTGAGGGTGCTTGTAGGTCAGCGAAAGTACGAACTCCATGTGTGCTGCGAGTCCTGGCACAACGTCGCGGTGCTCAGAATGCCGGAACCTCCGCACCGCGTACAACGCACGGGTGTAGTCGCGATGCATCCAACGCGGGCGTTGCGTCACGGCCTGTCAGCGACCCACGCTTCCGCGTAGGACCCCCCTGGGGGACTACGGGTGGTTCGCGGAAGAGCTGAGTCAGCCTGAGCGGCGAGCGGCGGTCATGGGCGGCTGCGGGCAGCTGCGGGGAGCAGTCAGCGAGGGGAGCGAGTGCGCCTCCGGCCTGCGTGAGATCTGTGAGCCAGCGAGAGTGCTCCTGTGCCCTGGGTAGGTGCCTGCGTCGGCCAGGGGGCGAAGGGAGAGTTGCCTGGGGGTGAGCGAGACGCTCCTTCGTTCATTGAAGACGAGTCCAGCCCCGGCCGTGGCGGGTGCATCAGAGAGCGACGCTCGGAGGCGGCAAGGTTCGGCGCACGAGGTTTGGCGGCGTCGTGGGGCACCATGGCGGACTTCTACGACCTCGAGGCGATGGACGCCGTCCGCCTCACGTGGAACGTCTGGCCCAACAGCAAGGTCGAGGCCGCGAAGTGCCAGATGCCGTTCGTCGGCTTCTACACTCCCAACAAAGAGAAGCAGGACCTCATGGTGCGCACCGCGCCCCAGCCTGCCTCGCTGACACAGGCCGCGGCATCACTGTGTCGCAGCCTACGTCGGAGGCTCCCGTCCTTCGTCGGAAACGCCCCTGACGCGGCGTCCAGGGCTACTTCTTCAGCCAGTCAACCCTGAGCAGCTCTTCGCTCTGGATCCATGGCTCGTCGCGGGATGAAATGCGTGCTCCGTGCATGTACACGACGCGTGCGTTCGGATCCGCGCCGCGTCACAGCCGCGCGGGGCCTGCGCGGCGGGATCCGCGAGCGCGCCCCTTCGCGCGCTGAGCTAGCGGCTCGCGCGGCGCCGGCGTGGCAGATCTGACCTTTCCCCGCCGTCCGGATGCCGCTGCAGGTCTGTCCGTACGACGCCATCCCCTGTCGGAGCTGCGGCTCGGTCCTGAACCCGTACGCGCGGGTCGACTTCCAGGGCAAGATGTGGACGTGCCCGTTCTGCATGCAGCGCAACCAGTTCCCCCCGCACTACGCGGAGATCGCGGAGAACAACCTCCCGGCCGAGCTTTTCGCGCAACACACGACGATCGAGTACACGACGCAGTCACAGGCAAGCGCCCTCTGCGCAACCCTCCTCTGCGAGCGCACACTTCCGCGGTCCCGCCCCGCACCACCCCCCGCTCGAATCCCCACCGCTTCAACGCCACACGGCAGCGAGCGGCGCGGATGGCGCCACGTGTGTGCCGTCCACGGCCCCTTGTTGAGCACCCTACGAACCCGCGCCCGCCCGCGCAGTCCGTGGCTCCTCCGGCGTACCTCTTCGTCATGGACACATGCGTCACCGAGGAGGAGCTCAACGCGGCCAGGATCGCGGTCCAGCAGGCCATCTCCGAGATGGACGAGCGCTCCCTGGTCGGACTCGTCACCTTCGGCACGCACGTCCAGGTGCACGAGCTCGGCCCGTCCGACCTCCCGCGGTCCTACATCTTCCAGGGCGGCAAGGAGTACACCACGCAGAAAATCCGCGACAGTCTCGGCCTCGGCCGCTCCGCCAACGCGGTACGCCCCGCCGCACCACCCAACGCGCCCTCGCCGCCCCGCCCGCACCTCCCCGCCCTCACCGCCGCCCCCCCGCCCACCGACCCGCAGCGCCAGCAGCAGCAGCAGCAGCCCGGCACGTACCAGCCCCCGCAGCAGCGCCCGTCGGTCCCTCTAGGCCTGGGGAGGTTCCTCGTCCCCCTCGCCGACTGCGAGTTCACCCTCGCGAACGTGCTCGAGGACCTCACCGTGGACCCGTTCCCCGTCGTCTCGGACCACCGCCCGCAGCGGTGCACCGGCAACGCGGTGCAGGTGGCGTCCGCGGTCATGTCGGGCTCGGTCGTGCCCGGGATGGGCGCCGCGCGCGTGATGCTCCTGGCGGGCGGGCCCGTGACGGAGGGCGGCGGGAAGATGGTCGGGCAGCCGCTCGAGGACCCGATCCGGTCGCACAAGGACCTCCGCGCGGGGTCGTGTCCCTACCACGCAAAAGCCTGCGCGTTCTTCCGGCAGCTCGGCGACGGGATGGCCGCGGAGTCGCAGGTGCTCGACGTGTTCGTGTGCAGCCTCGAGCAGGTCGGGCTGGCCGAGATGAAGGCGTGCGTCGAGGCCACGGGGGGGGTTGTCGTCATGACTGACACGTTCCAGAATCCCGTGTTCCGGGAATCCTTCCAGCGCATGTTCGCGCGGGACGACCAGGACGGCGCGCTGCACCTCTCGAGCGACGCCACGTTCGAGGTCGTCACCTCGCGCGACATCCGCGTGCAGGGCCTCATCGGCCCCGCGCACGCGCTGCCCAAACGCGGCACCGCGCAGTCGGCCGTGTCCGACAAGCCGATCGGCGAGGGCGGCACGACGGTTTGGCGGATGCCCGGGCTGGACGCGCACAGCACGCTCGCGGTCTTCTTCGAGATCACGGGGACGTACAAGGACCACGCCGAACAAGCGGCGGCGGCGGCGGCCAACTGCCAGTTCTTCCTGCAGTTCATTTGCCGGTACATCCACTCGTCGGGGCAGGCGCGCGTGCGCGTGACGACGATCACGCGGCGCTGGACGGACGGCTCGAACCTCAACGACCTCGTGGCCGGGTTCGACCAGGAGGCGGCGGCGGTGGCCATGGCGCGGCTGGCGAGCTGGAAGATGGAGAACGAGGAGGACTTCGACGCGACGCGGTGGCTCGACCGCAGCCTGATCTCGCTGTGCAGCCGCTTCGGGGACTACCGCCGCGACGACCCCGGGAGCTTCCAGCTGGCGCCGCAACTCTCCATGTACCCGCAGTTCATGTTCTACCTGCGGAGATCGCAGTTCGTGCAAGTGTTCGGGCACTCCCCGGACGAGACGGCGTACTTCCGGCTCATGCTGGACAAGGAGACGGTCGGCGACGCCATCACGATGATTCAACCACCGCTGATGGCGTACGGCTTCCAGGGGCCGCCCGAGCCGGTCATGCTCGACGTGGCGTCGATTCTTCCGGAGCGGATCCTGCTGCTGGACTCGTACTTCACGGTCGTGGTGTTCCACGGCACGACGATCGCGCAGTGGCGCAAGGCGGAGTATCACCTGCAGCCAGAGCACGCTGCGTTCGCGCAGCTGCTCGAGGCGCCCAAGGCGGACGCGCGCGCGATCATCGACGACCGGTTCCCGGCGCCGCGGCTGGTGGACTGCGACCAGAACGGCAGCCAGGCGCGGTTCTTGCTGGCGAAGCTCAACCCGAGCAGCACGTACAGCAACGCGCAGGGGATGACGGCGGAGGTGATCATGACGGACGACGTGTCGCTCGACGTGTTCATGGAGCACCTCCGGAAACTGTGCGTCCAGGCGCAGTAGCTGGGCCTTGGAACCTTGCTGTGACGTGCGCAACAAAGGCGGGGTGTCTCGCGGGCCTCACGGATCAGGACTGCACGAACAGGCAGCGCAGTGCTCTCGCGGACCGCGCCGGGACGCCGGTGAACGGATCTCTCGGCCGCGGCGGGTGTGTGCGGATCGCAAGGCGTCGCAGCTGCGCACCAGGACTTGTGCAGGTATGGTTCGCCTGCGACAGCGGCGGCATCCCTTCGTAGAAAGTCATAGCTCGATGCACATACTAGAGCTTCGCGACGCCGCCGCGCTCGCGCTTCGTCTCGGGCACCCGCTCACAACAGGTGACCAGAGGCTTGGGGGGGGTTGCAGAGCCCCCCCGATCTAGCAACGACGCGCGCTCGGGCGACCGCGAGGCAGGCGCTACAGTTGCCTAGCCGCGGCCGCGTGCACCGGTCCGATCGGGTCCCCCATCGCCACGGACGGCTGCATCGCGCCCTCCAGGCTGGCACGCACCGTTGCGCTGGCCCCCGCGCCCACGCGCGCCATGAAGCGCGACTGCAGCCTGCGCGCGTCCCGCAGGAGCGAGGACGCGTCCCAGGACGGCCCGCGGCCCTCGGGCATGGCGAACATCGCAGCTACGTCGTCCACGCACTTGCACTCGTCCAAGATTCTCCGCCTCATATGTCGCACCGCTGCAGAGGGGGGTCGTCGGCGGGGGGTGAGACGAGGTGCGAGGGCAGGGGGGACGAGGGGGTGACTTCGGGCCGGGCGCCCGAAACGTATCGTGAAACAAGTACACGATCAAAAGGGAAGTGATGGTCAAAAGGGACAGGGCTGAAAGTAGAACTCAGAGCGCCGCTGCATGGACGTGGCAACAGCCTAGCTGCCTTCCCCGAAATCCCGCAGCAGCAGCAGGCAGACCGCGGGCACTCGCGCGCCACTGCCCCCGCGCACCTGCCGCGACCACGAACGCCAGAAGATCGAACTCGAGCAGCCCGTCCAGCTCCCTGTCCCACTCGCCCGGATCCCCCACCGTCATCCGCTGCGGCTGCCGCGCCAGCCACCCGAACGACAGGTCGCTACGGGCGCTCTGCAGCGGGCTGGGTCCAGCACTGGGTGCGCTGGCCGCGTCCCCCGCCTCCCGCGCCGCCGCTTCCGCGGACAGCGGGTCGCCCCCTTCGATCGACGCACGCACGCGCGGCCGCCCGCCGCCGTCCCGGGCCTCCACGCTCGCAGCCCGCGCCGTTGCTGGGCGTGACGACGAGCCCGGCTGCGGCGGCGGCGACCCGCGCGGCACCGACAGCCCGCCGACCGACGCCGCGGGGTCCCGCGGCGTCTCGCCGAGCGCCCGCGGCGTCGCGTCCGCCATCGCGGACGCCGGCAGCTTGCTCGCGCTCCTGTGAATGGACAACATGTGTTGCAGGGCGCCGTACGACATGCCGGCGCCCTCGCGGGGCTGGCGCATCTTCGCGGACTGGATGGCGTTGATCTGGTCCTCGGTCCACGCGGCCTCCCAGATGCGCAGGCACCCCGACAGCGGCAGTTCTCGGCGCATCATGACAACGACCATGCGGAAGGCGAACATGCAGTCCTGGGCGCCGAGCTGGCCGAGCTTGTGGTGCAGGACGGGGTCGCACTCCGAAAGGATCCTCCCAACCGCTGCGGGGACGGGGGGGATGCGGGAGGCGGGGGGGGGGTTGTGGGATGCATGCGAACGGCATGCCGCCGCTGTCGCGGAGCGGCCGAGCGAGCGTCCGACCGGACGCGATCGGTCCGGCCGGTGTCAGGCGCTCTCGGCAGCGGCTTGAGCAGCCGTCGGCAGGGGCGGGGGGTGTGTTGCGTTGCGGTGCGTTCTGGCGTCGTACCCGACAGCGATCGCCGGAAGCCCATGTCGTCGATGCGGAAGTTGTCCCGCGCGCGCAGCATCACGCGCTGGAAGCACCAGAACGCCTGCACGTCGTCCTCTATGTGCTGCACGAACGGCAGCGCTATGTCCGACATCCCCTGACAGTAGCCTATCTCGGGGTCCAGCACCGCGTACGCGAGCAGCAGCGCGGCCATCCGCACCGCCAGCCGCTTCTCGTGCGGCGACAGGTGCTCCCGTGCCAGCACCTCCTCCTGGATGTTGGCGCTCACCCACGCCGGCGGCTGCACCTCCACGGCGCGCGCGTCCGTGAGCCCGCCCGCGCCCGCGCCGCCGCGGCCGCCGTCGGCGTTCGCGCCGCCGCCGTCGAGCCGCGCGGGCTTGTGCGGCGACCCGATTGTGTTCATCACCGCCTGCCCCGCCGACACCATGCGTCGCACCACCGACCCCTGCTTCGGCGGCTTCGTCTCCGCGGCGCCGTGCCGCCCCGCCGAGGCGGCCGTGCGGATGACGTCGTGCAGGACGATGCCGTGCGCCTCCCGGAACTGCGCCAGCTCCAGTGGGAGGTCCACCGCGGCGCCGCCCGCCAGGGAAACCTCGTACGCGTCCTGCGCGTGCGTCGGACGGGGGCGGAAGGTCAGCGGGGTGGGGGGCGGGGGCGTTGCGGGGCGGTTGGTGGGCGGTCGGTGCGCGCTGCGGACTGGGGCGGTGCAGCTGAAGGAGGAAGGGCGGGGGGGGCGGGGCAGAGGGTGGACAGGGGTGGACTGGGGTGTGTTGGACCTTGAGGGCGTTCTCCATGCGCTGGGCGTGGTGGCCGAGCCGCTGGAACGCGTGGGCGAGGTCCGTAGTGATGCGTGCTTGCTCTTCTGTGTCCGCGCGGGGCGGGACGACGCCCAGGATACGCGGCCAGACCTGCGGGAGATAGCGACGGCGTCAGGGGGCGCGCGGTGGGGCGGCGCGGTGCGGAAGATGCGCGGGCGGCGCGCGAGGGGCGCAGGAGGCGGGGCGGCGGTGCACACGACGAGTCATGGCGAGGATTGCAGCGCGTGTGGGCTGCGAGGCAGGGCAGGCGAGCGGGACACGCGCGGATACGGGACGGAGCGCGGCGCCGCGGCGGAAGGGGTTCGGTAGAACAGCGAGCGTCGCGTTTGCGGGCGTCCGTTTCAGTTCCCAGGCTAGTTCGAGGGAGGTGGAGCGCGAGCGTCGCTTGTTCGGCCTCCCACGTGCGTCCGACGGCGAATCAGGGCAACGCTGCGGCCCGGGGCGGCCTCACCTGCGCGCGGAGGGACGCCTGCACGCCGCGGGAGGCCGCGATAGCCTTCAGGAGCCCCTCATACGACGTGATGCGTCCTCTTTCGTCCAAGAACGACTCCCATTCCTCCTCCGTGAACAGCTCCCTGCGTGGATCGACCGAGCCGTGACGCAAATCGCCGTCAAGCGCCAGCCCGGCACCACGCTCGCTGCCCGCACCCAACCCACGAGGCGCTCCTCTCTCGGCCTCGCCCGCTCCGCGCCGCAGCGCAGGGGCCCCGCGGGGCGCGCCCCCGCGCGTTCCTCGAGTCCGCCACGCGCCGCTCACGCCCGGCGCGGCCACAGAGGCCGCAGGCGCAGCGCAGGACGCGCGGTGGGAGCGTGGCAGCCGCTGCGGGCGCTGCGCACCTGCCGCTCTGCGCGAGCTGGATGGCCAGGATGGCGCCTGCTGCGGCGATGCCGAGCGTGCCCAAGCTGACGCTGATCGCTATCGCCGCCGTGCGACCCGCGTGGCGCGAGCGCGGCATGACTAGACCTAGGAAGAAGCACTTGCCGACGAACTCGTGACGGAGAATGTCTAGCAGCCAGCTTGACATTCGAGAATTCCTCGACTGCCGTCCCTCCACAGCCCCGTCCGCTCACGCGCCCACGCCAGCCCGCCGCGCAGCCGTGACACGCCTCTCGCGCTCTCACCCGCGGCGCCGCGCGTCTCTGCCGCCCCCGCCCGCCCCGCGCCCGCAACCACCCGCCGCAACGGCGGAGGTGTCGCACGGGGGGACTCCAACCGATTCCCCCCCCCGCCGGCCCACGACAACGCCCCGCCCCTCGCGGCCCGCGCACTCCGACAGCGCGCAGGCCGGTCCCACGCGCCAGCCGGGGCCGATCTACGCTCCGAGCGCAACGTACGTTTTGACGACGTCGGCCGCGGGCAGTGTCGTTGTGCAGTGCGTTCGTCGGGCCTACGGACACGCGGCGCTGCGTCTCAGGACGATCCCGCGCCGCGAGAGGGCGAGGAGCTGGCGCTGGCGGCGTGGCAGCGAGCGCGGCGGGGGTCGCGGTGCCCGGGCCGGGCGGTTGTGCACGGGGCGTGACGCTGGCCGGCGGGGCGGGGCAGCGGCGTTGAGCAGGGGGCGTTAGCGGCGGAAGTCGGCGAGGCTCGCTACCATGTCGGATTCTGAGATGAGCGATAGCTATGGCCGGGCGGAGAAGCGTCGGAAGACGCTGCCCGCGCGAGGCACGCGGGGAAAGCGGATGGGTGCGGCTATGGAGGAGGAGGACGAGGCGGACAAGGAGTTCTGGGACCAGGAGTTCTTCCAGGAGGTGAGAGCCACCCTGCGCGACGCGTGTGCGCGGTCCTGCGCCGCCGGCGCGACAGCGGCGCGGAGGTGGTGTGCGAGCTGCACGGTCCGCGTGAGCGCTGGTGCGGGGCGCTGCGGTGCCTGGCGCAGGAGAAGCTGGACGAGGACTACGAGAGCGAGCAGGAGCGGAGCGAGTCGTACGAGGTTGACAGCGATTTCTGGGAGTCGGAGGACGATGCTGCGGGCGAGGCGGAGGTGGGGGAGGAGGAGCTCCGGAGGCGCGAACGCAAGGCGAAGCAGAAGAAAGGAGGGCCCCAGCTCAAGAAGTTCAAGAACCTCAACCGCTACAAGCAAGAGGTGCCCCCCGGCCCCCGCACGGCCGCATCCAACCATGGCTCGATGCACTTGCACGGCTGCCCCGCCCGGGCGCACGGTCCCTTTAAAGTGGCCGCACGCGTCCTGCACGGCCAGCGCCTGCGCTGCGCGTGTCCGGGGCGGCGGGGCCCGTCACGCCCGGTGCGAACAGCACGCACGCGGCGCTGCGGCGCTCGCAGGTGGCGGAGGAGGCGGCCGGGAGCAAGAAGCGCAAGCGCGACACGGACGACGAGTCTTCCAAGGGCACTGCGGACACCGGGGAGGGCGAGTCCGGCCAGTCGCGTAGCACCGGCAAGGCGGCTAGCGCAGCCAGCGACGGCGAGAGCGAGAGCGGCAGCGGCTCCGACGACGACGACGACGACGAGTCCGCCCCGAAGTCCAACCGCTACACAAAGACCGGTCGGGTGCGTCCAGTCCACCGCGCCCCCCTCACTCCCCCCCCCCATCCCAACAAAACCGTTCTACCCCAATTACGACCCCCGGGCTGCCGCGAACCGCCCCGCTCGCGCCCCTCCCGCGCAGATCAAGGGTTTCCGCGCGCTCCAGGCGCTGGGCGAGGTCGACTGGGACCGTCCGTCGCTGCGGCGGACCACGATGAAGAAGAGTGTGCAGGCGGCGGAGCAGCGGGAGAAGCGCGAGGTGGAGGACCGCGTGCTGGCGGAGAAGCGGCGCGTGCAGATGGAGAAGGCCAAGGCGAACTACAAGCCGCTGACGATGAATGACGTGCTCGCGGACGCCGCCTTCACTGAGCTGGAGAACCAGGCCAGCCTGCAGTACCTGCTCATGCGCGAGGAGGAGCAGAAGAAGAAGGCCTTCGTCGAGAAGCACAAGATGCAGGGACCGCACCTGCGGGTACGCGCGCCCTGGCCGCCGCGCCCGCCTGCGTGGCCGTTGCGTCCGCCGCGCACGCACCGCCCCACCGCGCGCGCTCCCCCGCCGGCGTCCCTCGCAGCGGGTGTCGCGGATCATCGACGGCAACGCGCAGGTGTGGATCGAGGCGCGGAACGCGAAGGAGGGGCTGCACCAGGTTGGGCTGGCGGCGTCGGTCGCGCCGCCGAAGCCGCAGAAAGCCAAGTGCGCGATCACGGGGAAGCCCGCGAAGTACCGCGACCCGCTGTCGGGCCAGCCGTACTGCGACGCGAAGGCGTTCCGCGAGCTGCGCAAGCGTTGGGCCAACAGGCCGAAGACACCCCCCCCGCAGGAGGCGGGCGCCGCGGACGGCGAGGAGGCCGGCGCGCCCGCGGTGCCGGTCCCGGGCGGCGTGTGATGCGGCCGCGGCGCGCTGTCTGCTCGCGGGCTCTGCCTGGAGGGAGCGAGATGTTGCTAGTTGGGGTTTCTCGATTGGTCGTCCACAGACACAGATTTGCGCGGGCGCGGGCGCAGCGGGCGCGGGGCGCCCGCGCCGGCGTCCGTGCGTGGGCGGCGAGGGGCGTGTGCGTGGTGCAACGCGTGTCAGACGAGAGCTGGCTCCGTCAAGCCGTTGCGCGTGCGGCGCCGAGGCGCGGCACCGCGTGGGCGCTCGAGGGCGCGCCCGTCTGCCGCGGGGAGCCGGCCGTCTTTGGACGCAGGTGACGTGGCACGCGTCGCGCGTGCTCCGGGCCCGTCACGCAGCGCGTCGCCCGCCGGAGGCACCGCGGCGCTGGAAGGTCGACGGGGCGCAGGATCGCGATCCCGAGGCGTCGTGTCTGCGCGATGCGGCGAGAACGGACGGTCGGACCGCCTGTACACGTGTGTGGCGCGGCCTGAGGGTGGAGTCGCGGCGGGGTGGTATTTCCGCGGCTGCGCGCGTGTGGGCCGCGGCGGGGAGACGAGGCGCGCGCCGCACGCAGGCGCCGTAGAATGTGCATGCGCGGACCACGTTGAAGCTCTGATTCGTGCAACTCCGCGGACGCGCGGCTCCTGGCAATGTTTCCCGTCGACGTGTAAGCCACAGCGACGCGCGTGGCGATCTCTCGGAGCCAGACATTGCGCATCGGCGTTCTTATACACGATATAAACACGCTGGGCGCATTGTGGGGCCCGTACGATACCTCATCGCGCGGTTTCGGGCAGGTCTGAAACCCCAGGTAAGCTCTCCGGTAGTCGCCGCGCCGGCTCAGGCGTCCAGATTGGCGCGCCGCTGCGTCCCGGGCTCGGGACAACACTCCGGACTGCAGATCATCCGGCGCCGGATGGCCTGGGCCCGCCTGGCCGCGCAGTCGCCGCCGCGGTCCACTGCAGTGCCGCGCTTCGGCTCTGGGGGCCTAAGCGCGGCCTGCCTGCGTCCGTCACGGGCGCGCGCTCGCCGCCTGGATCCCAGCGTTCTTGGCCTCTCATTCGCGTGACATCACGATCGCTGCGCGCAGGCACGCGGCGGAAGAGCGGCCTCTTAGCCTGGTGGCACCTGACGAGCTCGTGCGGCGCGCGATGGCGCTCCGCAGCGCCACGCTCACGGGCCGGGCTCCCCTGATGCTGTTGCTCCTCGGCGCGCTCGCGGCGCTCTGCGCAACGGGCGCCGCGCACGCAGACGGGCAGTGCGCTAGCAACCATCCCACCATCCAGCTCCGGACCCGCGAGCTGATCGACGCGCAGCTCGCGACGTTCTCGCACGAAGAAATCCACGGCGAGGAGGCAGCGAGCCGCCGGCGCCGCATGCAGTCCTCGTCGCGGCCCTTCCGCATCAAAGGTGCGCGGGTGCACGCACTCCGTCCCCACCCGCACCGCGACACGTCATCCGCGGCCCCCCCACCCGGAACGCCCCCCCGCCCGCCTCGCTCGCAGTCGATTTCTCGAGAATGGACGACGCCGGCGGCCTCACGCCCCAGGAATCGGCGTACGTCAAGGAAGAGCTCCTGCCTGCCGCCGTCGCCACCATCTCCGAGCTCGTGCAGACGCGGTTCCCGACGCCGCCGGGGCAGCCGTTCAAGCTCCCCCAGGGCTGCCTCGAGCGCGGCGTCGCGGGGTGCACGCGCTACGCGGACATCTCGGACCCGCAGTACAACTGCTTCTTCGCACCTCACAACATCGAGTACTTCGGCCCCAAGCGCGTGTGCGACACCGTGAGCTGCACGGAGTCCGCGGAGGGCCCGGGGGTCCTCGACGCGGACTTCATCGTGTACGTCAGCGCCGAGGACGTGCTGTCGACGCCGTCGGGGCGCACGCGGATCTGCCAGGAGTCGACGCTCGCGGTGGCGGCGCCGTGCATCCTGGACGACGTCACGCTGCGGCCCCTCGCCGGCAACATCAACCTCTGCAGCCTCGTCCTCCAGGGCAACAACGACCCGTCGCTGTTCGGCGCGCAGCTCGACGTGGTGGTGCACGAGCTGCTGCACGCGATGGGCTTCACGTTCCAGCTGCTGGACCTGTTCATCAACCCGGCGGACGGCCGAACGTACAAGGCGCGCGGGGAGAAGGTGATCGAGGAGCGCCCGGGGCGGACGTTTGTCGTGACGCCCAACGTCAAGGCGGCGACGCAGCAGCAGCTGGCGTGCTCGACCGACGCGCTGCTGCCCGGCGGGCCGCTGGAGAACGACGGGACGGACTCGACGGCGGGCAGCCACTGGGAGACGCGGCTGCTCGTCAACGAGCTCATGAACGGCGCCAACGACGGGCGCCGGCAAATCCTCTCCCGGGTGCGTCTTGCAACAGTCCCCCCCCCCTCCCCTCTCGCCCCGCTCGCCCTCCCGGAGCCAGCACGACTGATGCGGACCGCCTCTGGAACTGCGCGCGCGAGGGCCGCACGCGGAGACGTGACGTGCTGCATCCCTTGTGTTGTTGCGCGCAGGCGACGTTGGCGCTCCTGAAGGACTCCGGGTGGTACGACACGGACCTCACGGGCCCACAGAACATCGTCATCGGGTACCGCGGCACCTGCTCGTTCGTGGCCGACAACTGCGACGACCTCCCGGGGTTCTGTTCCGACCGCGACGCCCGCGACCGGGCCTGGCTGTGCCACGACGACTACCAGACGTACGGCCGGTGCGGCGTGATCGCGCTCGAGGACTCCTGCAACGAGGTCATCTCCACGACCGAGGGCGAGTGCTACAACGACGAGTTCTTCGCTGCCAGCACCGACAACCGTCTGGCCTTCGAGGCGCTCCTGCAGTCCCGCGGGGCCTTCGCGCGGTGCGTCCCGATGGTCGAGCCGTTCCGCTCGCGCTTCACGCTCTCCGACGGGCGCACCGCGGAGGCCACGGCGCGCCCCACGGGGTGTTTTAAGATGACCTGCACCAAGTCCTCCCCCTCGGTCATCGTCGAGGTCGACGGGCGGTCGGTCGAGTGCCCCGAGGGCCAGACCATCGACTTCGGCGCCGACACGTCCTTCCCGTCGATCACCACCGGCGTCCTGGGCCCGTGCCCCTCGGCACGTGCCGCGTGCCCGTCGTCGGGATGCCCCAACGACTGCAGCGGGAACGGGGAGTGCCTCGCGACGGCGGACAACGGAGAGCAGTGCCAGTGCTTCATCGGGTTCAGCGGGAGCGACTGCGGGACTCGCATCTCGGTGGCCGCCGCGACGATCGTGGCCACGCTGGCGGGGCCGCCGTCGGCCGGCTCGGGCGGCGGCGGGACGCGGACGGTGTCGATGATCGGGATCATCGTCGGGGCCGTCGGCGGCGTGCTCGTGCTCGCGGCGCTGGTGTTCGCCGTGCTGTACCTGCTGCGGCGGTCCAAGTTCGGGCCCGCGGCCGCGGGGGGGTATGACAGTGGGTACCCCGGGAACACCCCCGTGCAGATGCAGCCGGCCGTGGCGCTCAACGGCAACGCGAACAACGGGAACGTGGCGTGGGGGTACCCCTCGGCGCCCGCGCAGGCGTACCGCCCCCCGGGGGCCTCGAACACTGCGTCTGTCGGGTACAACAACAACACCCCCACGTACGGGACCGGGGGCGCGTGGGGCGGCGGGTACGGCCGCTAGGGGCACGCCCAGCCCGACGTACGCGCGTCGACTGCTGGTTCGAAAGAAAACGCGGCGGCGTTGGTTGCGTAGGGCTGGGGAGCAACGGGGGAGAGGGGGTGTGTGGGGAAAACGGGGGGCAGTGAAGGGGGATACTGGCGGTAGGCGATGGCGCGGCCCACGATAGCTTATGGATTGTTTCTGGGCGTTGCGTGAGCGGCGCTGGGGGGGATCCCGTGCAGATGCTGTGGCTGTGCAGCGGGTGCTAGATAGATCGATGTGAGAATCGCTCAGCAGGGCAAACGCGCCGACTGAGGGCGTCACCGACCGAGGAAGGCGCCGGCCGAGCGCATCTCGGCCGCTCAAGCGTCCTCGCGGCGAGGGTGCTTGTAGGTCTGCGAAGTACAAACAACGACAGCAGTGGAGTGCGCGCGCGCATGACGAATGCCAGGCGCGGCGGTCGGAAGCTCCGCCGAGCACGATGCTGGGAGCACGCGGTGCCTGTTTGTGCTGTGCTGGCCTCGCTCGCACGCGCGCGAGTCGACACGTCGTGGGTCGCGTTACATACGTCCGAACGTGCCGTCAACGGGGGGGAACTGGTTACCCCGCCGTCTCTGCTCCAGTACGCTTCAAGACAGCGAAGATCCGCGGGACATCTTGAAAGCACCACTCGCGAGCCTTGCATGCATGATCTTCTTCTTCCGGCAGATTGGAAGGGGGGTGTTGTCATCGCTGCCCGGTGGGCCGGGGCTTCGACACCACGCGCCGCAGCAGCGGAATGGCCAGCGCGAAGCTCCAGAGCGCGTACGCCGCGAACACCGTCAGCGCCAGGGGGTTGAGTTTGTTCCAACCCTCCGGCCGCACGTCATCCACCGCCGCACGTGCGCGCGCCAGCGCCGCCTCGGGCTTCTCCTCGCCCTTCCGCACGCCCCAGCCGCCACGCTTCACGCCGCCGACCGTGCCTGCAACACGCAGCACGAACAATGCGGCAGAAAGTTGGCACGTGCAACGCACTGGCGATGAATACTCCCCCCGCCCTTCCCTACGCCCACAACGCACACGTGGGGGCCTCGGACGGGGCTGGCGCGACTGACCTCCGAGGGCCGCGGCACGCCCGCCCGGGGACGGCTTCGCGGCCGCGCGAGTCGCACGCAGCGTCAGCGGCACACGCCCCCCCACCGGGGACACGCCGGGGGACATGGGGTCGACGGGGCCGCTGCCGCCGGCGGGAGACACGGCGCCGCTTCCGTCCTTCGCGAGCTCCGGCGCGATCGCGATGATTTCCGACCCCGGGTCGGGCTCTGGCGGCGGCGGCTCTGGCCGCTCCTCCTTCACCTTCTGCCGCGTCACCCAGTCGTATATGTAGAACACACGACCATCCCTGCGCACAGACGCGTCGAATGCGGCCTCCGTGAGCGCGACCAGCTCGGCGGGGCGCGACATGCATGGGAACGACGACGCAATCGACGCACGCATGCTGCCCCACGCAACTCGGCGAGACGCCCGGATCGGAGTGCGGCCGCGAACCCCACGGAAGGTCCGCGTAGTGTGCGTGGGCGTGCGGGGCGAGCGAGGGGCGGCCGGGTGCGCACGTGGTGTCCTCGTGCAGCCGCATGCATGCGCTCGAGCCGTCCGGGCTGCCGGAGCCCCCCGCGCAGACGATCGAGTACACGTTCTTCGCGAGACGGTCGCGCTCGACGAAGAGCAGCATCCGGAAGACGCTGTCGAGCGGGTGCGCGCGCTGCTCGTGCCCGGTGAGGGTGTCTCTGAAAAACGCCCCCCCCTTTCCGTCGTCCTCCTCGACCCAGCCCTCCGGGAGCGGCGCCAGCGCGGCCTGCTCGACGATCCACATCAGGAGCGGCTCGCTCGCGCTGTCCACGCCCATGTGCCGCGCGACCGACGTTACCTCAGGGTACGAGCACGTCGCACCCCCGCGCAGCGCCGTCGCCATCAGCGCGAACAGCGCCCGGTAGTCCCCCTCGAGCGGGTGCTCCCACTGCGCCCGCCGCTCGATCGTATCGAAGAAATACGCGTTCCCCGTGTGATCCTCCAGCACCTCCCAGCCCGCCGGCACCGGCGCACACAGCGACTGCTCCGCGATCCACAGCAGCGGCGCGTCCGCCCCGGGCGTCATCCCGAGGTACTCTGCGTGCGCGGTCACCTCCTCGGGCGTCGGCGGCTCCAGCCCCCCCGTCCCCACCACCGCCTCGGGGTCGTAGTCTGGCGGCGTCCGCCGCCCGAGCGACACCGACGACTCCGACACCACGGAGCGCTCCGGCGGCGGCGCGCGGATGCGCAGACGCTCCTGCGCGCCGCCGCCGCTCCCGGCCGCCTGGAGGTCCGCGGCGGGCGGCGGCCCCGCGGCGGCGCTGCGCGCACCATCCGGGCTGGTGTACAGGTCAAAGGACGGTTCGCGGGAATGCATGAAGCGGCCGAGCTGCTCGCCTGCGTCGATCGGCTGCCTCGCGGTGTCGAGGACGGGGAAGACGAGGCCCTCCCCGCGCGACGCGTGCGAGCTACGCGACCCGTTGGCGCTGGGCGACGTCGCGGTGCGCGCGGGGTTGGCCGGCGGGGCGTGCGGGGACGCCGGGGAGTCCGGGAGGTCGACGGGCGGCGGCGCGGGCGCGGGCTGCGTTGGCGGCGCGCTGCTCGCGCCGGCGTCCGTCGCGGGGGCCGGCGGGGGGGGAGGCGAGGGAGGACGATCAGTGCCTGCGTCGCGCTGGTCGCGCGGAGCTGCGGGATTTTCGGGTTCTGCGTCGGGCTCTGTTGCGTCTGCGTCCGTTTCTGGCGCCGGAGCGGGCTCTTGGTCCGTGTGCTCCTCGGTGCGAGGCTCGACCGTGGCGGGTGGGTCCGGGACGGGTTCGCCGGGGCCCGCAGGCGCCGCGCCGTCCCGCTGCGCGGGCTCGTCGACGTCCGCAGCCTGCGTTGCGTCCGCAGCGGCGCCGTCCTGGTGCGCCCTCGCGCCGGAGTCGTCTGCGCGGGCGAGGCTGTTGACCTCCGGCGAAGCCACGCCCTTGATGGGGCTGTCGTCGACGTGCGGGGCCACGCCCTCGCGCCGCTTCTTCGGAGTGTCCACGGACGCCTCGTTCGTGCCGCTGTGGCTCTGGAGCGTCCGCATGACCTGCAGGCCGCCGCACAGGCCCGTGGGGAGCATGGGCAGGCGGGGCAACTCGGATGGCAGATCGTGGCCGCGTACGGCCGTGACGAGCGTTTCTTTCACGCGTTTCACGTAGATTAGGCAGAAATCTTGCAGATGCATGGCTCGCTGGCGGTCTGCTGCAGCGCGGGGGCCGCACGGGGCGACGGGCGTGTGCTGCTTGTTCTTCCAAAGGCGCTGACCCGGGCGCACCTGGACATTTGTCGGCGGGGGTGCCACCTCCGCGTCCATGACTACCTAGCGATCCGCAGCCACGCGCGCTCTGTTCGTGTCTGCCCCGCTCCGAGGCGGAGCGCTCCCACCACTGCTGCTACTGCTCTCCAGCGCGACACAAATCACCACCGAGCACGGTGCCCCGCGCCGGACATCAGCGTGGCCGTCCGGCACGCCGCTCGCGCGACCGTGACGTCGCGCAGGGCGTCGCTCAATGCTGCGGTGAACCTGGTGCCAAGCACGCTCCGTTGCGTACGCAGCCGCCCCCGCACGTGCGCCCAGTCGCAGCCACGTGCGCTCTCAGAACTTTGGGCCGCGCGCGGCTGCCAGCGCCAACGTGCCCGCGTCGCAGGGACGCGCACGGACACCCTGAGGGCGCCCCCCCGCGCCAGTCGCACTGCGCTCGCACCGGGCCGGTCAGGCCCGCAGGTCGCGCCTCATTGCTCCCGCCCCTCACGGCGGATGACAGCTCTTCCCTCCACGCAAGATTTCGCGTTTCCGACCGCAGATCGCGCCTCGACCGAGCCTAGTCGAACCGCTCGCTGAGCGCCTCCTAGGCCTCCCTGCGGCCGGATAGACCCGTCGCCGCGCCGCGCCGTGCAACGGGGACCGACTCGCCAGTCCGGTGTGGGTATAAGCGAGGCGGGAGGGTTGTCTCGCGCGTTTGAGGCCGGGGGTGCTGTGCTTGTCCTCCGTTCCTGCCACGCACGCGCCGGGGCCCGCCGCGCGAACGGTACGAGTCTGAGGACGAGGAGCAAGGGAAGCGGGCGGGATGCCGAAGCTGCTGTCGATTTCCATCTTGAAGTGGAAGGGGCCTGAGGACACCCCAGTGTTCTTCGGCACCGCGTCGGATGTGAGCGACTTCGGCTTCTTCCAGCGCACAAGCGTGCGAGAGATGCTGCAGTTCGTCAGCCGCACGATCGTGCAGCGAACGCGCCCAGGTACGCAGCGCACGGCGCTCTTCCAGCACGCTCCCCTCGCGACGTCCCCTGCACGAATCCGGCCATGACGCGACCGCGCTCTCCGCCGCGTCCTCCACCCTGAACGTACCAACGATCGCATCGGGTCAGACGTGCGCGACACGCGTTTCCTGCGCAAAGCGGCGGCGCGACCCCCTGCTCGACGTGCCGCGAGGGCCGCGGCCGCCCGTCGCCGCAGTCCGCGGGCAAACTCCGGCAAGCGCGCCCCCGGCCCGCTCCGCAGGCAGCAGGCAGACCGTCGAGCACGAGGGCTACCTGTGCCACGCGCACAACCGGGACGGCCTGGGCGCCATTGTCGTCACCAGCCACGACTACCCATCGCGCAGCGCGTTCTGCGTGATCAACGAGGTGCGAACGCGGACGCCGCTGCTGCGGCAGCGGAGACCGCGGCGGGCCTCTGCTCGTGCGAACCGCGCCCGCCTGCATGTGCGACTGGCAACGCGCGTGTCGCTGTCGGGGTGTGAGGCGCGGGCTGGCCGCGGCGTTCCCCGCAGGTGGTGGATCAGTTCTTGCGGGAGTTCGGGGAGAGCTGGCGGCAGCAGACGGCGGACGTGACGGCGGCTGAGCCCATGCTGACATCAGCGCTGGAGAGGTTCCAGGACCCGGCGCAGGCCGACAAGCTGATGAAGATCCAGCGGGACCTGGACGAGACCAAGGTGATTCTGCACCGGACGATCGAGTCCATGCTCGAGCGCGGGGAGAAGCTGGACAACCTGGTCACGAAAAGCGAAGACCTCAGCTTGGCGTCGCAGATGTTCTACAAACAGGCCCGCAAAAGCAACTCGTGCTGCAGCTTCATGTGACGCACACCCGACACCGACAAACCATGCGGGAGCCGCGCCGGGCCGTCCGCTGTCACTGCGCGCATGTGCCGGAAGCTCCGCGGGGCGCAGCAGCGGTGCGACGAACACGGGCGGCCGCAGCTCGGTCGCCGCAGTCACAGCTGCGCCGTGCGGCGTCGCCTCCGCGCCTAGCTGCGGCGCTCCGCGCCCGACAGCTGTCAGCTGACACTCTTGAGAGTGTCTTCGATCAGTATCTGCTTTTTCACCTTGCGCCCCTTCTGGAACCCCCGCAGCGGATGCAGGAACGCCCGCTCGAAGTCCCTGCTGTCGTCCACGCGCACCGAGTGCGGCATCTCCTCGGGCACCTGCACCAGGAACGTCGCGCCCGCACCAATGTCCTTCGCGGTGCGCACGCCCATGCTCCCATCGCTCGCCGACTTGCCCGGGCGGCGCAGGAGGTCCGACGTGTAGCCCTGCCGCGGGTTCGCGAGCTGCGACGGATCCGGACGTTTCCGAGAAAAGCGGTCCCGTTCGCGCAGGTCGCCCTCCCACTCTGTAGCGACGGGGGGGGTCGAGGGGGGGAGGGGTGGGGATTGCGGGGTGAACTTACTCAGCGCGCTGGGGTTCCAGCACGTGCGCGGTCGACTCCGGGGGCGGCGGCATCGAGCTGAGCGGTGTGTGTGTGTGTGCATGGTTGTTGAGGGTGGGTGCGCGGGGGCGCGCACTTGTGAGGACGTCCTTTCCGCCCGGCATGTGTCCCATGGGGATTTCGTACAGGTCCGTGCGCGCGTTGAGGGCGTTGTACGCCCCGCGCTGGACGTTGAACCGCGTGACGTTGCGCGCCTGCATCGCCGCCTCGTCCGCCATCGGCGTCTCCGTCGGCGAATCGGGCCGCTGCAACCCACAGACACAGCACCGCGATGTCAGTGGCAGCGCGGAGCCCCGCTCGCGGCCGCAGCGGAGCGAGCAGCGACACCGACAGCCTGTGCGCGGCGGCCCGTGGTCGTCGTGGCGGGCGGCACTCGCCTGGAGGTGCGGGGGCAGGCGCTCCCAGATCGCCAGGCCGTTGCCTTCGCGCGGCGCGAGGAAGCGCCCGTACGGCCGCGGCAGGCCGTTGCCCCCCGTGGAGCTGTTGGCGATGGCTTGCAGATCCAGCGCCAGCGGGACGAAGTCCTCCTGGGCGCGCAGCCGCGACGTCCCGATCGCCATCGACGACGCCATGCCCCCCTTGGCCGCCTGCGAGCGCCACGGCGGGCCGGGGCGTTGGGCACACACAGACGCGCGCACCTGTTGTGCAAACGCCCACGCCCGCGCGCCGCAGGGCTCATTCGCGCCAGAACGCAGCGAGCTCGTTCTCCGTTGTCTCAACAAGCGCACGGTCGCGGAAGGGACGGTGTCGTCACGCACCGCGCGGTCGACGTTGACGACGTTGAGGCGCACGTTGCCTGGGATGCCCGACATCGCGCGGGAGGGGGGGACTGCGTGGCTCGGGGCGGACGACGGGTACACTGACGACGAAACCCGTCGCACGGGGGCGCTCGCGGCCGCGCCCGGCCCCGGCGCCGGCGCAGCGGCCGCAGCGTTGGTGATGGGCGCCACCGCCTCACTGGGCGGCGCGAGCGTGGCCCGCACGACGCCCTGGGGCTGCGTGATCGCCTGGGCTTGCGCTGTGCGTGCCGCGGCGAACGTCTGTCGGATTCCCGCGACGTTCTTCGCCGTGATCGCGTCGCTGTGGTATCCCATCAACGTCATCAGCGCCTGCGGGGGGCCGCGGGGAGCTCGCGGGGGCGCGTCAGGGCCGCACGCGGGGACCAGAGATGTGGAGGACATCTGAGGAAGGGGCTCTCGGAGACCTGGGCGGTGTGGCGGGCGGAGGACGGGGCACGGAGGCGGAGAGTGGGGGCATGCAGAGAGCGGGGGCGTCGCACCGGAATGCGCGAGCTGTCCGCCGTGTTGGACATTTTGGCGCGGCTGGTGGATCCCTTTTGTTACGGCACGCGCGGGCGCGTCGGGAGCGGGCGGCGGGCGCCCGCGAGCGCCAACAGTGCGGCAGAAATGCCTGCAGACACTTCCCGCCCGTGCGCTCCCGCTGGTGCTCGTCCTGTCGCAAATCGCAGAGGATAGACTAGATATCCCCGTAAAGTGCCAAGAATACTGCCCAGATCTCGCTGAGATGGTTGACCTGCGACAAGGGAGCGGAATTCCCCTGGTGGGCACATGGGCAGGCAGGCTGCCCGAGCCGCGCCGCTGAGGCTCGAGCGCGCTCGCCTTGCTGTAATGAGGTACGTGTATGCTACGGAGTTGCACGGGAGCCGATAGTACAGGCCACACGCGGCCCCACGGGTCCGAAGCGGGGGGGGATGGGCACCTAGGAGGCGCCTCGTTCGGCTCACCTCGGTCGCGCTCGGCCGGCGCTTTCGCGAGATTCTCGTCGATGGCGAGCGAGAGATGCGCGCGGGGGGCGCAGCCGCGCAGCATACAGCCCGTGCAAGCCGTACGGTCCAGCCCGACCTGGGTTTTCACATTCTTGTCGGGCTGACTCTGGACGCGCTGCTCACCGAGGCACAGGGGGTCGCCGCGCCCCCGGCATCTACCGGACTCGCGCCTCGCCCTCCTGCCGTCTGACCTTCCGGCCGGCCTGGACAGCCCGCGACCTTGCCAGCTACGCGCACGCACACGGCGCTACGCGGGCGCCGTGGACGAGGGCGGCGCGCGGTTCCGCGACGCCAGCAGCCCAGCAGGAGCGCGTGGCGTCGTCGAGAAGATGCCGAAGAAGTACAAGACGGGGCTTGCAATCCTCAAGGAGCAAGCGAGAGATGAGGAGCACCACAAGCTGGCGGCTTTGACCGAGCGGCAGCGCGCGGATCAGGGCGTGCAGCAGTGCCAGTACTGCGGCAAGTACCTGCTGGACCTGCTCAAGAAACTTGCGCACGAGGGCCAATGCATCGTCGACTGCCCTTCGAGGCAAAAGTACCAGCGTCTGCTCGCGGAGACGCCCGGGCCCGCGGTCGCCACGCCGTGCTCGCCTTGGCAGATCAGGGCGGTCCCCCGGACGAACGCTCCGTGAGCCGGGACCCCGGTCCCGCGCAGCCAGCGACGCGAGCACACTCGGGGGGTGAGGGTGCTGCGCACGCCCCGCCGGAAGTGCCAGGTGAGCGTGTTGCCGCACGAACGAGTGGGAAAAATTTCGATCTTCCACGACTGGCGAAGGTCGAGCGCAGCGGCTGCCGAACAGCGCGTCGACGGCGCCGTGCTCATGTTCAGCAAAGGTCTGCCGCCCTCAATCGCGTCCCGTCGCAGGGCCCACCGCGGCGGCGCCTCAACCGACTGGCTCAGGTCGCACGTCTGACTGACTCAGGTGGACATCCGCCCGGCACCATCAGACAATGACTGGAAGCCGCCTGTTCGCGCCAAGGCGGGAGTGTTCGCTCTCCTGGCACTGATCTAGTGGACGTCAGCCCGTCGTCATCAGCGGGTCAGAGTCTCACAACGGTGCGGCTGCGCGTCGACGGGTGGCCCGTCGGAAGCGCGCGCCCCACGTCAGGCGAGGTGGTGGTGATCGGAGGCGTCCTGCGCATCGCCCACCGTCCTCACGCCGCGGCGGTCGCCCCGCCTAGCGCGCGCGACGACGCCCGCAGCACCCGCCACGCCAGCTTGCTCACCACCGTGCCCTCCCACCCGGCCGTCTCGCCGCTCGCCCCGTGCGCCAGCGCCATCAGGACGTCGCACAGCGCCTGCATGCCGCTCGGCCACACGCGCGCCAGCACCGCGGCCACCGGCAGCAGCACCTTGCCCATCGGCTCCAGCCCGTTGTCGCTGTACTCGCTCGCGCCAACGCCGCTTACCACCAGCGGCCACCCGGACGCCGTGTGCACCACGTGCAGCCCGACCTTGTTCTCCACGAGCACGCCCGTCACGACGACCCACGCCGCCTTCCCGCCAGACACCGCCGCCACCTCGTGCTCGCCGGCGCGCACCGCGTCGAAGCGCACGCGCTCGCGCCCGCCCGCGCACGCGTCGCACCGCACGAAGATGTAGTGGTCCGGAGTCGCGCTCAGCGCCTTGCCCGCGGCCGTCTGCACGGTCACCATCGCCCGCACGGCCTCCGGCTCGTTGTGCGACACGGCGATCACCGGCGAGAACACCGCCCTGCCGTCCGGGGCGAGGACTGCCACGCGCTGTCCCACGCGGACGTCTCCGATGCGAAGGTCGTCGCCGCCGACGGTGGTGAGTGTGGCGTCGCCGCTGAAGCACGCACCAGTACACTTGCCTTCCTCCGCACGCCAGTTGCAGTCAGCGTGTGCTGCCTTGCAAGCAGACTCACTGGTAATGTCCGGTCGTCCACATCTCTCCAACAGACATTCTCCGCTGCAGGTCTCGTGCAGTTCCCGGTCGTCGGGTCTCGGGCCTTCAACTTGCGGCCCTTCGGCCCCCATCACTGCTCCCAGCAGCGAGCGCCTCATCGTGCCCCTCGCAAGCACGTGGCAGTCCCCGCCCTCCAGGTGCGCGTCGCCCACGGCGGGCGGACACACCAGCGCCCCGCGGGAGCCGTACGAAGTCCACTCCGCCAGGTGCCAGCCGTCGTCTGTCCGCATGCCGCCGCTCAGGACCGCCTGCGCCGCCACGGACCTCCCGGTCGCAGTGCGCAGCTGCACTAGGTGACGCTTCGCCGCCGCAATCATCGCGCTGCGTGCGATCGCAACGCCCTGCTCGCGCAGCACGCTGCCCACCAGCGTCAGCTCCTCAGCGACGCCCAAGTGCCGCGCCGCCGCAGCCAGCACCTCGCCCGCCGACACTCCGTTGCCGCTGCTGCGCTCCTCCAGCTTGCGGCGCCTGCCCGGCGTCGCGTCGACGAACAAGTCGGACCCCGTCAAGTAGATGAGACAAAAGCAGTCCGCACCACCGGCGTCCAGGTCCACGGCGGAGCAGTCGACCTGGTACGTCTCCGACGGCCTGGCCTGGTCGTACCCGTCAATTGTGTTCGGCGGCGAAACGCTCGTTGCGCGGCACGAGATCGACGACACGCCGTCGCCCGGCTCTTGGATGACGATGTCGGCGGTGAAGCCCTCGGTCGCGATGTCCTGCACGGCGAGCCACGCAGCCGTGGTTTGACCAGGGCACCGCTCAATGGGGATGTCACCCTGACAGTTGGCATCGCAGAGACGGGACAAACGCACCTCGAACCACTTGGACGCCGTCGCGCACTGAGCCGTCGCGACCACGGAGCCCACGGTGGGGGTCTGCAGCAGGGAGCGCCTCGCGAGCCGTGCCCCGGTGGCAGCGGGCGTCGTGGTCACCGTCCCGCGCCGCTCGGCGGTGCGCACGGGCGTCTCGGAGCCGTCGTTCGCGCGCAGCAGCCCGCTCGACGACACCTTCGACTCCTTCGTCGTGATGACCACGGCAGCCGTCAGCCCGACCGTGGCGCCGACCATCACGAAGCACAGCACCACCGCCGCGATCAGCAGCTTGCGGAACAGCACCTTCTCCGCCTTCATGCGCTCAAACGCCTGGTGGGCCTCGATCAGCTCCGCCGGACAGACCTCCCCGTCCCCGTTCCTGCGAACGAGGAAATGCGACCGAGTGACCCGGTCTCCGGGTCTGTGAACGTCCAGTCCAGTCCAGTCCGAATGCAGCAAGTGCTGCTTGGCTCGTATGGTGGCAGCGCGAGGTGAGCCGCCCTCGCTGGCGGAAGCAGGCTGACAATGCGCTCAGACATATCCTCAGATGTCTGACTTTCGTGTCGTGCAAGTGCGACACAGAAAAGCTGTGCCAGCTGGCCGGTAGCGCGCCAACCACCAGCGCAAGGCTGAACGGCATGAGGCATCCTACTCACTTGTCGAATACCGCGAGTGCCGCGCGCAGGGGCTCCTCGTCGCGTCCCAGCACGCTGGCATAGTTCACGGACTGCGCCGGGTGCAGCACGGGCGCCCCGGAGGCGACGTGCCCCCTGCCCGCATTGGACGACGCCGGCAGCTCGGCCGTGCGCCGCTTGTCGTCCTCGTCAAACATCCTGCATGGCCGTCGATAGAAGCATCGCTCGTCGCGCGCCGATCGACTTGCGGCGCCCTGCTGACGACGCCGTACGGGGACGTTACTCCACGCGCGGATATCCGCAACGGGCCCATGACGGCCGCCTCGTGACGACATCAGGGGCCCGAGCGCACGTCAAATCCCCAAATATCGCAACGCGGCTGCAGGACTGCCACAGCGACACGGCAACCACGGGAAGCCACCTGTTCGCGCCAAACCTGTCGCCTGCGAGCTTTCTCGCGCTCTCCTGCGAGCACTGCGACTCGATGTTGAGTCACAGGCGGTGAGTGGGCGCCAAGATGCGCACACGAGCCAAAGAGCCTCAGGGCCGTCCCGGACAGTCCGCCGGCGGCCAACCGCCCCTGGCCCCTTGGTGACACACTCTCCCCAGGCCCGCCAGTGCGAAGCAGCGCGGCGCGTCCTCCACGCTCGGAAGCCGCGTGCTCGCCCTCACCTCACAAGTCCTCACAGGGGAATCCCGGGCGGGCAGCCACGTCCTATATGATGCTCTCACACACTGCGCCGTGCGTCCTATGGTGGGCAGCGGCATGCGATGCGATGGGTTGTCGTCTAGCATGCCCACGCCCAGCTCTGGCCGCGGTAGCCAGCGAGGCGCGCCCGTTCGCCTTCTTCGCTCAACGACTCGCTGTCACGCGCCGCCACCACCAGCCTCACCGTCCCTCCGCCCACGCGCGCAACGGGGGCCGGCCCGCCGAGCGACGCTCCAGAGCCCGCACATCCTCACACAGCGCCGTTCAGCCCCTACACGACGTCGTCCAGCGCGTTCCCCAGCGCCCGCGAGATGTGCATGGTCTCCGTCGCCGTGGTCTCCGCGAACGCGTCCGGCACCGTCGCCGGCTGGTTCTCCGGCCGCCGGAAGTCCGGCTCGCCCCCGTCCATCCACGCCCCCTCCCGCACCAGGTGCCCCACCTCCACCACCAGCGCCAGCGTCGTCGCCTTGACCACCTCGAGCAGACTCCGGCGGCGCGTCTCGTCCAGCGAGTCCACGTACCGCTTCACGAGCAGGTACCGCTCGAGGCTCTCGCGCATCACGCCCTTCTGCCGCGCCACGATGTCCAGGATCTCGTCGTGGCTCAAGTGGTGGTCGATCAGCCACGCTTCGTACATGGCGCGCCTGACGACCGCGGCCTTCGCGACCGCGACCGACGCCAGCCGCGTCGGCTCGACGACCACGCTGATCGACGACGGGCGCGGGTCGCCCGGGTCGTTCAGTTGCTTGCGCGCCACGGTCTCGAGGAAGCCCAGGAGGCCAGTGGGCATCTTGCGGGCGAGGCGGCCGAGGATGACGTAGCACGTGGTGCCCTGGACGGCCGCCGCGGCGTCGACGTAGCGGCACAGGCGCGTGTAGCGGTCCGCCTGGCCGAGCGTGATGCCCACGTCGGCCGCGGCGAGCTGGCGGATGGCGGCGACGACGGGGGGGCTGTCCGGGTCGACGCCCTCCTCGTCCGACAGCAGCCGCACGCTGTTCGCGCGCCACACGCGCCACACCGCCTCGCGGAACTGCTTCCCGAGCACGTAGCACCGCTCCAGGTCCACCACCGGCACCAGCTGCTGCAACAACCCCGGCAGCGTGGGCGCCTCGTTCCGGTCCTCCCACGCGCCCGTGCGCTTCGCGAGCGCGATCCGCGCATTCAGCGCCTGGATCCCCGCGTCGTTGTCCACCAGGATGCGCCGCCGCTCCGCCCCAGGCAGACTATCGAGGTACCGCACCACTTGCAGGTACTTGATCGCGGCCTCCGTCTCCACCTCGAGGGCCTCCGCGGCGCCGCGCACGGCCTCGTCGCCGGTCAGCGGCACCTCGTTCGCGACCATCATCGCGTACCGCTTCTCGCGCAGGATCGTGCCGAGCTGGTAGGCCTCGCGCACCGAGCGCAGGGGCTCCGAGCGCGACTCCACGAGCGCCGCGGGGTCCCGGGAGACGCCGACGGTGCGGAAGAGGAAGAAGATGAGCACGAGGACCTGCTCGGCGCAGAACGCGATGAACAGGCGCTTCCAGATGTCGAGCTGGAGGTTCTCGCGCCCGATGATGAACTCCTGGAGCGCGTCGGACGCCACGCAGAGCATGAAGCAGTGGTTGATGATCCCCGCGACGACGTACATCTCGAAGATGATCTGGAAGATCCCGATGTCCGGCGTCGTCTCCGAGATCGGCCGCCGCACCAGCCGGCAGAACTTCCACACGTCGGCGCGGTACACCACGAGCAGGAGGATGAACGACATCACGGACGCGAGCGGGAACACCGCGCCGAAGCCCACGATGAGGCCGAAGTGCACCAGCACCGTCGCGAACTCCGTGCTCGACTCGGCGCTGTCCGACAGGATCTGCGCCCGCGTGGCCTCGCTGGCGCCCTCGAACCGGTGCTCGCGGTCCACCACGACGGCCTCGGCCTTGCCCGCCTGCCCCGGCGCCGCGAGCTCCACGCCCTTGCCCGACGCGGCGCGCTGCGCGAGCCCGTCGTCGATCGTGTCGTTCGGCGCGACCTTGCGCTTATTGGGCTTGGTCACCAGCATCGTCTTGAGGCGCCCGCCGGCTCCCGCGCGCGAGCCGGAGCCGGAGCCCGCGGACTCGGTGCGGGAGTCGTAGGTCGACGCGTCGTCGTCGTCCGCGAGCTCGTCCGCGCGCCGCTGGCTGATGCCCGTCGTCTTGTTGCGCAGGTACGGCACGAGGTACTCCAGCACCAGCGCGACGAGCGAGCCGACGATGATGATGCCGGCGAGCTGCGCGGCCGTCTTGTCGATGTCCTGGTCCCAGTACGCGAAGTACAGCAGCGAGAGGTACGTGTTGATGCTCTGGTACAGCACCACCTTGACCGCCAGCGAAATGTCCGACTCGCGCAGCGTCGCGTAGTCCTCCATCTTCGTCAGCCACACCGCGACCTTCTCCCACAGCGCGTTGAGGACGTAGATGCACAGCGCCGACCCGCCCGTCGCCGCGTACAGCGCGAGCGTGCCCTTGAGGTTGCGGTCCTTCTCGATCGCCGTGTTGCCGTCGTCGTCGAGGAACGGCCGGAACGTGCTGTGCAGGGACTCGCGGTCGTCGATGACCACGTCGATGATGTACAGCCAGCCCCACGAGTTGGCCACCGTCGCCGCCACGAAGAGCAGGAAGGCAAACGTCGACACAAAGGTGATCCGCGTCAGGCGCGTCTTGAACTGCGCGGGCGTCGTCGCGGGACGGTACTGCCACGTCCCGTTCACGAACATGCGCTTCACCGTCGCGGACGAGTACGGGTTCGCCGTCCGGGGGTACTCGGTCAACGCGTGGCACCCCCACCGGAACGCCAGCTCCTTCTGCTTCACCACCCAGTACCGCACGAGCAGGCTGGCCCAGATCGCGAGGAAGATGCCGTACCCGAAGATGATCGGGTGGTCGTACGTGTCCTTGAGCGTCGTGTCCGACGGGTCGTTCACCGCCACGCTCTTGCGCACGGGGATCCAGATCACGCCGAACGACACGAGGCCCGTGACGGCCGGCGCGATCATCCAGTGCCCGAGCATCCCGACGAACGCGGCGTAGAACGCGAACTTCGTCCCGAAGTACCGCAGGATCGCCAGCAGCGGCAGCGACGCGCGCCGCCGCGCCGACGAGAAGAACTCCCGGAAGGACGCCGCGAGGTGCGCGAACCAGCCCTGCTGGCCGATGCGCCACGCCGCGAGGACCTCCTCCTTGGACTGCTCGTGGTGCAGCACGAAGAAGTCGTCCACCACTTTGAGGCGCATGTACAGGGAAAGCTTGATGCCCGCGGGCCGGTACTCCGCCAGCTCCATCTCGGCCGCCGCGGCGCGCTCGTCGCGCGCGAGCGCGCTCGCCGACACGCCCCCGACGCCCCTCGCGGCCTTGTCGTCCGCGCCGAGCGTCAGCGACGTAACGGGGCTCTCCGCCGGCGTGGCCTCGATCATGTTCAGGATGATCCGCTGCCGCTGCCCGCGCGTGAACGGCGCGAACCCCGTCTCCGGGTACGTCGCGTGGTCGATGAAGAAGTCCTCCTCCGCGCCGGACTCCACCCGCATCTGCCGCTGCCGCATCCGCGCCGCCTCCAGCTGCAGCCGGTACAGCGGCACGCCGATGCGCACCAGCTCGTACTGCTGCACGCGCCCCGACAGCCCGTTGCCCTTCATGTGCACCTTCTCCTTGTGCACCACGAGCCCCGCGCGCCGCATCCGGCGCACGACCGAGTCCTTGTCGATGAGCGCCGCCTGGATGCGCTGCTGCCGCACCGCGGGCGACACCTTCGGCCGCGTGAGCACCATGTTCCCCGCGTCCGGGCCCGTCACCATCTGCTGCCACGTGCCGTCGTGGAAGACCATGCCAAAGTCGAACACCACGGGGTGGTCGTCCGCGGCCTCGGGGTACTGCGCGTCGACGTAGTCGCGGAGCAGCTCGAGGACGTCCGGCGTGCGCGCGTAGTCGAGCGGCGTGCAGCCGGCGGCGTCGCGCAGGAGGAGCGCGTTCGGCATGGACAGCAGCACGTCGACGCCCTCGAACCACGACAGGAGGACCGCGCGGTGGAGCGGGGTGTAGCCGGTGGAGATCTCGCGCGTGTTCGGGTCGGACCCGGCGTGCGCGAGCGCCTTGAGCATGCGCACGTCGCGGCCGCGCGCGGCCAGGTTGAGCGCGGCGGCGCCCTCGTTGTCCCGCACGGCGACGTCGGCGGGCCGCGCGGCGAGGATGATGTCGAGCACGGCCTCGTTCCCGGGCACGGACGCCGCGGCGTGCAGGACGGTCCGCCCGCTGA
Source organism: Pedinophyceae sp. YPF-701 (assembly GCA_916048055.1). Classification (NCBI taxonomy): domain Eukaryota; kingdom Viridiplantae; phylum Chlorophyta; class Pedinophyceae; species Pedinophyceae sp. YPF-701. Next base: position 1,337,674 of record CAJZHL010000010.1, on the reverse strand, counting down.
AGTCCACGGCGCCGGCGTCGGCGCCCAGCTCGATGAGCCGCCGCGCCACGCGGTACGACCTGTGCACCGCGGCGACGTGCAGCGGCGTCTGCCCCGCCGCGTTGCGCACGTCGAGCTCGCAGTCCTGCCCGAGCGACGCGTCGAGCGCGCCCGAGTCCAGGAACACCACCAGCGCGATGTGGTGGTCGCCCGCCGCCGCTGCGTGCAGCGGCGTGTCGCCGTTCGCGTCCTTGAGGGCCACGACCTTGTCCGGGACCTTGCTCATGAGGCTCTTGAGCGCCGTGATGTTGCCGCAGCGCGCCGCCGTGTGCACCGCGGTCGCGCCCCGGGCGTTCTTCACCAGCACGTCGGCACCAGCCTCCAGCATCGCCTCCAGCGCGGGGTGCTTGTTGTGCTCGACGGCGAGGTCCAGCGCGGTCGCGCCCTCGCGGGAGCGGATGCGCGGGTTCGCGCCCTCCTCGAGGAGCTCGCGCACGACGAGCGCGTGCCCGTACCGGCTCGCGAGGTGCAGCGGCGTGGTCGGGTACTGCAGGCCGTCCTCGCCGTCCACGTCGAGCTTGTCGACGTTCATCAGGTGCTGCACTTCCTCCAGCTCGCCTGCGCGGGGCGGGCGCGCGCGGGAACGCCACGGTTCGGCGCGGCACTGCAGTTGCTGCGCGCGGCACGACGCGGCGCGCAGGCGCGGTCTGCGGCCGCCAGATACGCGGCGCCGGCTTGCAGGGAACTGGGGAGGCCGCGGGGAGCGGTCGCGGGGCGGGCGCGGCGCCGTCCGCGTCGGACCGCGGCGGGGCGCAAAGCGCAGACGCAAGCTGGCAGCATGCGACGCGCGCGGGGCGTACCGGCTTCCGCGGCGCGGTGCAGCGCGTCCTGAGGGATCAGCTCGAACCCGGGAACCAGGCAGTCGACCAGCTTGCGGTGCCGCAGCACAGCGAGCGAGAACTCTCGCCGGCTCACTGCGGGCCTGCCCACGGGGAAGACCTGGTCCATGAGCGCCTTCGCGGCGCGCTCAGGGAACCGCGACTCCTCCGCGGCGCCGCCCGCGGCCTTGCCCTGCTTCCTGCGGACCTCCTCGAGGCCGGAGAGCGCGAGCCGCAGCACGGTGTAGATGTCGGTGAGGGAGAGCTGGTCCGGGGGGCCCTGGACGTGGTACACGCGCCACGCGAAGTCGAGGAGCTCCGGGACGGTGCCTCGCAGCATGATGGCGTAGGCCTCGGCGAACTCGCGGAAGTCGACATCGCCCTGGTTGTCTATGTCGAACGCGCGGAAGAGCTGTTTCCTGAGGAGGAGGTTCGTCCACCCGAGCTCCTGCTCGACGATCTGGTAAAACTGGGTGCCCTGCGTGGACGGACGGGGGCGGAGGGGCGCGGTCGCGGCGCGTCGCGCGCGGCGGAGGCCCGGGCCGGGCGGCGGGCGGCGTCAGCATGCTCGCGCGCACTGGGCGCGGCGCTTCCGGCGCGGTGGCCGCGGGAAGTGGGGGGTTCCGGGGGGCGGGGGGTCGCGTGTGATGGGGGGGTGTGCGACGCGGCGGACGCAGGCGTCGCGGGCGTCGCTCGCGGAGGAATGCGGGCGCGGGGGTGCGGCGCTGCAGGTGGTGGTCTCGACGGGGGCCCAGGTCGCGGCGTGCGGGGCGGGGGGGTGTGCGGGCGAGGAGCAGGGGTGGAGGTGCGCGCGGCGCCGTGGGAGCGGGTCGGCGGGCTCCGGGGGTGGCCGGGCGCGGGGCAGCGCATGGAGCGAGAGGAACCGACCTGCAGGCGGTCGGTGGTGACGCGCTTGAAGGCGAGGAGCAGGCGCTGGAGCTCTTCGGGCGAAAAGTGCGTCGTATTCTCCTGGAGCAGTTCCTGGTAGATGTCGTCCGGGGAGCGCTGCCTCGTATTCTGAGCGCTGCCGGGAACGTCCCTCGGAACGAGCGCGTTCGACGCCATCCTGGCGCTCCGCGGCGCCTCCGGGGCGGCCTCTCTATCAAAGCTTTATCAAGTCACGCGCCCGACGGAATCCCACTGTCGCGCGCGCAGGAGTAGCCCTGCACTGCGCTACGACCTGCTCGGCATTTGCCTCCAACCTCAGGCATGCGAGGTCACCGTCGCCTGTCCAGTGCGCTGCTCAGTTCCAGCAGAGTGCCCTCGCCCGCAGCGCCACCGGGCCATGCCCCCAGCGCCGCGTGACACCCCCCGAGTCAACTCCGCCCTCCACACCCCCCCCGCCTGGCGCCACACTGCGCGCCCGCAGCCCGCCGAGCCACACGGCGCGCCCCCGGCCTCGAGCGCGCAGCCGGAGCACGCCGGCGCGATCCCGGCCGGAAATCGGCCCGCCAACGCGCCCCTCAACGTCGCACACACCTGCGCGGCTCTCGCCAGTGCAGTCGGGGCGTCGCCGGCGCGGCCAGGCCGCAGCGGCGGACGCATCCGCGCAGGCTGCTGCGTGCCTCGCTGCGGGCGAGCGCCGCGCCGCCGGACAGCCACCCGCGACCGGGGAACCGCGTCTGCGCGTTGACGTCGCGCGGTCATAGGTGCTCTGCGCGCGCGTCGAGCGACGGCCGCGGCTGCGGGCCGCACGCGCGCGCCGTGGGATCCGCAGCGCGCGCCGCGGCGGTGTGCGGCGCGCTGGGCCACGGCACTGCCTCGGTCACGAACACACGGCGCACTGCGACGGTGGGCTGCTGCGCGGCCCGCGCGTGAGCGTGGACGCCTGCGGAGCCGGCCCGAGCGCGGGGAGCGCTAGCGCGCTGCCGTGCTTGACGCCGCGGCGCCCGGGCCGCCGGACGCGCTGTTGATGTCCACAAGGCAAGAGATTCTCCCGCGCTCTAGCGCGCAGAATTTCCCAGAAGACGAGATGTTTGCGCATGCATCGACTCGTCTTCAAGATACTCTCTGCAATTTTCGGCGCAGGAAACGCCGCGAAGCGGGCCGCGACGCGTCAGACCGTCTCAGACGAAGAGCCCTCCCCGCAGCGGATCTCGGCGTTGCGGAGCCCACGGCGCCCAAGGCGGCTCGTGCGCGCGGCCCCGGGCTAGTTTGCGGTCAGACTCGCTAGCACGCCGCCCCGCAGCCTCTCGCGGCGCTCGGAACACCCCCCGCCCAGTGCTCTCTGCGAGAGCACAGCTTGGCCCGGAATGCCCGTCCTGTCGCCGATGCCCACGCGGGCGGCGGCCGGGAACACGCAGCACGTCTGCCGCGCTTCGCAGTGCCGCGCCTCGGCGGGGCTCGCACGCCCCGTGGCGCGCCGCACCACGACTGCGGCGGTGCAGCGCCCGATCGCTGAGGAGATCATGAGCTTCCCCGGCGAGGACTCCCCAGGTGCGGGCCCGCCCCCCTGCGTGCGCGGGGACCCTTGGGCCGGCCGCGTTCCGCGCGTGGCAGCACACGCTTGATGCGAACTTTCAGGTTGCCGCTCGTGGGGGGGCGCGTAGGCCGCGCCCACGCGACGCGACGTGCCCAACCTCTTTACAAGACATCCAGCTGCAAATTTCATCGCGGCGCGACGCACGGCGAAGCGCGTACGCGCCGCTCTCGGCTGCGACGCGCCCACTGCCACCTCAGTTCCCGCCGCGACGCGCGAACCCGCCGCGAACGACGCGCGCCGACACAGCCCCCCGCTCACACAAGGCCGTCACCACCCTCTCGCGCGCGGCCGCGTCGAACCGAGCTGTGCGCGACAAACAGGCCCCGCCTCCCTCACTCAACTTTCTCCGCGCCCAGCGACGCGCCCACGCGCGCGTCCCGACCTCTCGACCCCGCTCCCACGTCTCTCACGCTCCGCAATCCACGTCAGCGCGCCGAACGGGCACGAAACGCGGCGCACGAAACGCGCTGGCCCGCTCTCGCTGCACCTGCACCCGTCCACTTTCCGACCCCCTCCCGGCCGCCGCACCGCGACAACTTGCCCTTACTCCCCCTCGCGGGTCCCTCCACACCGCCCCCTCGCCCCCCAGACCACCACACCCGCACGACGCGCCCCCCACGCCGCCGCAGGGACGGGAAAGCGCAGGGCCCCCAGCGCCTCGCAGCCGCGCGACGCCGACAGCGAGCCCCCGTACGCGGTGCACGACCTCCGCAGCACCGTCGACCTCTACGACGACTTCGCCCGCCTCAGCGAGCCCCTCGACCCCGACGCCACAGGTCCGCGCTCACCTGCCCAACCACCTCGTCTCATCGCACCACCGCGGCCGCCGCGACGCGTCCCGCCGCCCAGAACCCCGCGCGACGGCTCAGGATTCGCAAGGGCCCGCTCCTCGCGATCGAACGCGCGTCGTTGCGGCGCTTGAGCGGCTCGGACGTGACCATGAGTTGCGATGCTGTTGTGCGTGTGCAGAGATGGCTGTCGGAGCCGAGCCGGCGGGGGTGGCGCTGTCGCGCGACCCGAGCATGCGCAGGCCGAAGCGCACGCCTGACGCGCACGAGGGCGGCCTGGGGCGCAACCTCGGCTCGCACGTGCCCTCGGCGTACCGCCGGTCGTACCGGGGAGCGTAGGGGGCGGGCGCACCCGCACGCACTGCATGCACACGTAGAGAGAGATGCCCTTGGAAAGGCCATGCGTAGCGCTGTGACGCTCAGTGTCGCGTCGGTCACTCGGGTTGCTGCAGGGCGCCGTATGCGTGCTGGGCTCCCGCGCCGTGCCAGTGCCGCCTGGTGCGTCGCTGCCCTTGGCGGACGAGACCGCCACGACGCGCGGAATCCGGCCGACGCGGCGAGCGCCGCGTTCGCAGGAACCTGCGCAGGTGCATTGCACGGTGTGCAACCAGGTTGCTACTTTTGGACCGAACGGAACGCTTCTGGCACCCAGCGCGAAGCGACGACGTCACACGCAGGATCCTGGCATCCCCGCGCCGCGCACATGCCCAGTGTCGCCACACAGACACCGTAACAACGTTGTGTCGATGTTCAACCTTGGTTGGCCCGTCGCTGCGACGAGACGCGACGCCCCGCCCGCTCCCGGCTCCGCGTCCTTCACCGCCGCGACGCGGCGGCGCGCGCCTGCATCGCCACCAGCGGCGCGTCTTCAATACCCCCCCCTCGCACCATCCTCGTCGCCGCCGACGACGCAGGCCGCCGCGGCTTCGCGGCCGCAGACAGCGACCCGCTCGTCATGCTGATCGACTGCGACACCGACATCGTCTTCTGCAGCTCCCGCGGCACGCGCTCCAGGATCCGCACCGCCTCCCGCAGCGCCGCCACCGCCGCCGAGCACTGCTGCCGGCGCCCGACGACGTCGTCGCGCTCCGCGAGCAGGCCCGGGAGCAGCTCCTCGCGGTACAGCGACGCGATGAGGTGGTGGTGCAGCTCCTTGACGCTCTTGTTGACCAGGAAGCACATGATGGCCTTGGGCACTGAGTCAGCAAAACTCCCCCGCACGATCTCGAAGTAGGACGACACGAGGATCCGCGTGACCTCGACCGCGCAGTCCCCCTCCGTCTCCAGCGCCCGCGCCGGCGCCGGACTCGCCTCGGCGCGCTCGTCGTGCGGCGCCGTGCCGGGAGTCCCCCCAGGGGTGTGGCCGCCGTTGTGGTTGCGCAGGACCGCGCCGAACCCTGCGGAGCGCGGCGCGTCGTCCGCGCCGTCCTTCGCCGCCGCGGGCCGCGGCTCGCGGGGCCCGAGCAGCCCGAACACGCGCCGCCCTGCGTCGGGCTGCTCAACACCCCCCCCCTGCGCGGCGGCGCCGCCGTCCGCGGGACCGCGGCCGCGCGGGGCGTCCCAGTCCGCCGGCGCGCTCCCGAGCGGGTGCGACCGCGGCCCGACGGCCCGGCGGCGCTGCATGACGAGCGCCACCGCCTGAGACCCCCCCACGAAGTCAGGGTGGGATGTGTTGATGTGCGCGAGCTCGCACTCCATCAGGTTGCGGATCATGCGCTCGGACGGCCCCGCGCCGAGCGCGATGAGCTCCGTGACCGCGCCGTCGAGCCGGCGCTGCAGCGCGGGGAAGCGCGCCACCTCCGGGCCCTGGCTGGCGGCGGCGATGCGGAGGAGCTCCTCGTGGACGACGTGGTTGCAGCGGAGGGCGGCGGGGAGGAGGCGGCGGATGGCGGCGCGCGCGAGGATCTCGAACGGGGCCGTCGGGATCATCAGCGTGCCTGCGTCATGTCATGCCCGGGGGGGTGTTTCGTGTTGGGCGCGTGTGGTGTTTCAGAAACGAAGAGCACGCTCAGAGCGGGCTCGGATCGGGGCAGGAGCTTCGATTCGGCGACGAGTCCGTCGCTCGCGGAATCGGAACGGCCCCGCTCGACGTGTTGTGCGCTCGTCGCCGCTCCCACCCGGCGTGGTCGCCGCGTGCGGGCGCCCCTGCGCACCTTTGACGCCCCCGGAGTTGGCCACGGCGGTGCGGATGTCCTCGTCTGACAGGTCAGACAGGGGGTCCAAGGCCTCCAGCTCCTGACGCAGGGTCTTCTCGAACACGTGCCGGATGCGCGCGCCGCCGGCGAGCTCCGACGTCGGGAGGTCCTCGGAGCGCCCGTCGAGCTGCGCGGGGCCGGGCGGGAGTTCGGCTGACTGTCAGAAAGCACAACGACCCACGTTTCAAAAGTGCCCAACACGAATCGTTGTTCGACAGGTGGCAACACCGAACTCATGACGGCTCGCTGCGGCGTGGCAGCGGCCGCGGATCAGCCAAACCGGCGCAGCGAGCGCGGACAGCTTCGGCGGCGGCCGCGCCACCACCACATGGATGTCTGCACGCAACACGATGACATCGAACGGTGCGGCGCACCATGCTCGCGAACCGCTCGCTGTACCCCTGGAGCACCTTGAGCAGCAGCCCCTGCTGCGCGGCGGGGGAGTCGCCCTCCGTCAGCGCGTCGCCCAGCGACGTCAGCTCGCGCACGCGCTCCGCCAGCGCCGCCTCGAGCTGCTGCTTCAGCTGCGGCATCAGCGCGTGGATGTGGTGCACGAGGATCGCGTTGATCCGCAGCCCGAGCGCCGCGGTCCCGCAGCGGTCCAGCAGCCCCGCGTACGCCGCCTGCCCCCGGAAGAACCCCGACTCCGCCGACCGCGCCCGCGAGATCGGCGTGCCGCTCTGCACGTCGTGCTGCGAGCGGTTCACGACCGCGATGTACCCGAGCTTGAGCGGGACCACCTCGTTGCGCAGCGCCGCCGCCGCGTCAGTCCCCCGGTCCATGAGGTCGACCTTAGTCAGGACGCCGATGGTGCGGACGCCGCCCGGGTCGGCCGCGCGCGCGACGTCGAGCGCGTCCGAGTTCGAGAGGTCCGCGTTCGCCGCGGAGACCGCCAGGATGAGGCACGTGGGGTGCCGCACGTACGACGCAATCATCGCGCGGACCTGCGCCTCGATGTCCGAGGGCTGGTCGCCGACGGGGATGCGCGTGATGCCCGGGAGGTCGACGAGCGTGAGCGTGAGGACCTCCGGCGAACAGATCTTGAGCCTGCGGGGGCGGGGCCGGGGGGGGGGGTCGTGGCGGTGGGGGGCGTTGCGCGGGCGGCGCTGCGCGGGAAGCAGGGGCGGGGGGGGCCGTGGCGCACCGAATGGGCTTGTCAGAGATGGCTTTGGAGCTGCCGGCGACGCGGTCGGTCTCCGCCTCGATTTCGCGGCGGATCTCCTTAAAGTCGAAAAAACGCCTCCCGGGGCAGTGAAGGAACTCCCCCCACTCCGTGCCCTCCGGACCGCCCTGCGTCGACGCGCCGGAGGGCAGGGCGTCGCCGAACACGTCAGCGCCGGGAGCCAATGGCGCACGTGAGGGCGTCCGCAACCGTCGCTGCTGGCCCCGTCTCATGCGCCCAGAGGCCCGGGCAGGGAGGTCGGACGCGCTGGAAAAGCAGGGAAGGCTGAGGAGGAGCGGTCCGGGCGGCGAATGGGGGCGGGAACGGACCTCTGACGGCGACGTTTTGACGAGCTGCAGCACGAGCGGGCGGCGCGTGCAAATGTCCGGGCCGCGGGGCAGGAAGTCCCGGCCGACGAGCGCCTCGAGGACGGAGCTCTTCCCGCTGGACTGCGACCCGATGACGACGACCTGCGGGAGGTCCAGCTGCAGGTTGACGCTCGCCTGCGGCACCAAGAGGGCAGGGCGAGGCACTGAGAGGCGCTCCGGCCGCACGCGGCGTCTGGCGTCGCTTCATCCGCGCCAGGGCGTCTTGTACAGTCTCGAGGCGTCCGCGAGAGCAAGGAAAACGTTCATGACGAGCGGTGCGGAGCGCTAGCTTTGAAAACGCATCGCGCCAGCCAGCGCTGCATCAGCACGCGGCTCCGTCGTTTCCGTGGCTCCAGAGGTACCGTTGCCGCATGACCGAGAAGGACGTGGTGTAGACATGCTTCTAGACTCGAGAAATACGCGATGTCCCTACGCACGGGCTCTTCTCACGGTGTGGCACTGAGCTGAGGGCGCGTAGCCCCGCTGGCAGCTGCTCCCTCGCACATCCGCTGGTTCCGCCCCGCACCTGGTTGAACACATCCTGGAGCTTGTTGATGGCGGGGATGAGCGCCTCGCCCATCCCCTCGACGCGCGGCTGCCTCCCCATGCTGCTACGCCACTACGCACCGCGCGCACCGGATCACTTTCCACGCGTTCTGCCTTCCAAGGGTCAAAACGAGAAGCCCGGGAGCGATGCGATCCCCGGACGAACCGACACGGCCGAACAGACGCCGGAGCGCCGCGCTGATGCCTGCTGGGCGAGGAGCACCTCACTGCACACGCGATGGTCTGCAGTGCCGGCGACGCACTCGAGCAGCCGTTGTGCGTCCTGCGGGGGATGTGGCCGACCTGCCGGAGCGACCCGCGCGCGCCGGCATTCACGGCGCGACCAGGCTGACAGAGGGGGGGATGTTTGTTTGGGATGACTCAGCAAAGTTGCGACGGTCGGACGCAAGCCCCCTGCGGCAGCGGGATCAGCACCTGCAGTACACGGTGCGCCATAGCGGCCGCGGTCACACGTGCCCGCATCACCAGCAACCCTCCAACTCCCAACTCTCTCTCGCGATGTGCGGATCTGCTCCCATGTGGCTCCCAGCTGCGCGTCGAGTCCTCAGGAGGCGCACGCGAGGTACACCTGCGATCCTGCGCCCGTCAGCGTCGTGGTCGCGGCGCCTCCCTTCTCCCACGCGACCTGCACCAACGCCAAGCTCATGTTGTTGTTGTTGCGCGGGCCCCTGCGCGTGAGCGGAGGCGTCCGACAGCTGCAAGCAGGCCCCGCTGCGACTCTGACATCTGCAGCTGCCAGGCTGGATCAGCTGCGCGCGTCAGTTGCGGGAACGGCGCGTCGGGCTGCCTGTACGTGTGCGCGGCGCACCCTGGCACCGTGCCGGACGGTGGACGCTCCGGTCGCGTTGGAGTCGAGGTTGGAGTCCAACAGCGCGACCTTCGTGCCCGCGCCGGTCGCGAACACCCCCCACGCGCGGTTGTCGCGGCACTCGCTCTCTGCGACCAGCACCTGCACACAACCCTCTCCGTGCGCGCCACGTCGCGTTTGCTCACGTCAGGCCGCGACGCGACAGCTCGTGCGCAGGGGGGCGACCGCACCTGCGCCCCGTCCGCGACGTACAGCCCGCAGCATGCCGTTCCACCGCCGCTGAGCCTGCACTTCCGAACGCGCACGTCCCTGGCCGCGTGGACCTGCACGACGCCGACGAGCCCGCCTGCAGGACGCGCGCTTGGCGAGGTCTCGGCGCTGGCTCGAACGCACGCGGCCCCGGACCCGCCACCATGCGCGGTGAGCGTTGCCGTGACGGGAAACGGAGGACGCTCCCAGGCCAGTGCATCGTGGGAGATGACAACGGCCGGAACAGCAAAATCAAGAGATGGTCTTCCGGCCGTTGTCTACGCCGACGATGCACTGGCCTGGGAGCGTCCTCCGTTTCCCGCGGCCGCGTCGTGACGATCCATTTCCCGTTGGCGATGCGGGCTCCGCAGCGCAGTGAGCGGTCGACAAGGGCGAGCGCGGCGGCCTCTCCGTATTCGTAGATGCGAGGTTCGCGGCGATTCTCCGCACCTTCGCTGTCCGTCACGTCGCAGGGGCCTTCGAAGACAACGTTCTCCAGTCGCAGACCCGAGCCCGCCTCGCGCACCATCAGCCGCGCCCCGCGGACGTACGCGTTCCGGAGCGTCAGGTTTCTGCGCGTCACTGCCACAGTTTCGCGACCGCTGCCGAGCACCAGTCGCCCCCCCAGATCGAGCACCTGGAAACCACGGCGATAGAGGGCCGAGACGACGCAAAGTCGCGCTTTCATGCCCCCAGGTGACTGAACATATATTGTGGTGCTCTTTCACGGGCAGAGTACCACCGCAATGAGGACCGCGCGGAGCGCTAGGCCCGCATAGAAATAACGGCAACAACATCCGCTCGCGACCGCCCGAAGCCCCCGACGAGGCACGCGCCACGCACAGAACGGACCAGGGGCGCATCTGTCTACTCCCGCTCGCGTCAATCTCGTCCTGCAGCTCCACCGGAGTCATCGATGCCGTGCCAGCGACCTCCATTGTGATCGAAGCTCCTGTGCGTGCCTCAAGTCGCAGAAGCCGCGTCCCTGTGCACCGACGTGCTGGCCGACGACATCTGGGCCTTGCAGTGCGCGCTGTGCGGCCTAGAGGGGCGGCGCACGGACTCTGGGGGAGTTCGGTGCGTCCAAGGTAACTGACATATACTCCCCCCTGCCCCGGGCGTTGTGGCGTCGAGGCACGCGAAGGCGTCCCCGAAGACTCGCGGAGCGCCAGACATGCGCGAGAAGCGCGAGGTGTATCCGCACCGGACGGCGCCGAGCCCGTCGAGATGACAGCATTTTCATACCTTGCAGTGCACGCAGCCAGATGGCTCAATCGTGCAGCGCCGGCCGCCGAGTGAGGACGGCGTGGCTCCGCTCCGCGCGGCTCTCACACGCCCTTCACTCCCCCCCCCAGAATCGCTGCGTTACTGCCAAATGTTGTGCTCGAAATGAACGTTGCCCGCGACCTGGATCTTCCCGAGAGCAGACGACTCCTTCGCGTCGCCGAAGTTGTAACACAGCTCGCCGTTCTCGATCGTCACCTGCGAGGACCGCGCGGCCACGACCCCGTCAGCGCTGCAGGCAGACACCCCCGGCGCCGGCAGGCGCAGCGCGGGCCCGGGACGTCGTTGCGAGCGACGCAGTCCGCCCGAACAAAATCGAATCATGCAGCGCTGCTCACCTTGGCGGCCTGCCGCGCCGTCACGCCGCGTCTGTCGTTGTAGTTGCACTTCGTGTCCTTCAACTGGACCTCCGTGCCGGGGACGCTCGCGAACACGCCCGACGCCCCGTTGTTGCAGCACTCGCTCCCTTCCACGTACACCTGCGCGCGCAGAGCCGTCGCGTGCGCGTCAGCGCTCCGCACGGGGCCGTCGTTGTCGGTACACAGAACGGCATCGCCCGACGCCGCACCTTCGCTCCGTCCGTCGCGTACAGCCCGCAGCACGCCCGCCCGACCCCGTTGCTCATCTTGCACCTCCTTATGCGCACGTTCGTCGCACCGTGCACCTGCACCACCCCCACGAGCCCCCCTGCACACGCGGCGCACCGCCAACGGATGTCGCAGTGAGAGTCCCTCGGGGGTGTCTCAGCGCGCACGCAACGCTGGCACAGCGTGACCGCAGAGCGCTGTGGCTCGCGCGGCGCCCTGGAAGGCGAAACTGCGGCCGCACAAGACCAACGCACCCTCTGAGTTGTTGTGGTAGTCGCGCAGGACGACGTTCTCCATGGTGAGGCCCGACCCGGGCTCCTGGACGTACATCCGCACCCCGCGGATGTACGCGTTCCGGATCACGAGGTCCGGCCGCGTCACGTCGACTGTGTCGCGACCGTTGCCGTGCACAAAGCCCCCTTCCAGGTCAAGCTCCTGCGCGAGGAAAGATACGACCTTTCTGAGCGCCGATATCGCACGTCGTAGGAATTGACGCCAAGATAAGTCCGCAAAACAAGGCTTTCAAGACGTTCTCGAGCGATGGCACGGCCGCCAAAACCACTGCAAAAGCCAGCTCGGCCCGTTCGCAGCGCCCGCCGCGCCTCCGGTGGGGAACTGGCAAGCATCGCGTAGCCCATGGAGAAGACAATCGCCGCGCGCGCACCTTCTTCGGCCCCTGGTCCAGCCAGTCCTGCAGCTGGGCAACGTCCATCAGGCTCGCTGGGATGCCGCGACCGGAAATGCAAGGCAGTGCGACGTCAAAATCCAAGGCTCTCACAATAGAGGTATCAAGTATCAACCGACTCGTATTCTCGCCGCGCGAAAGTGTCTGAAGTGCGCCGGAACGCGCGGATTCGTCGGATGCAGGCTGGGCCCAACCGCCGCAGGTACAACTTGCTGTCAGGTCGCCCTGACACAGGCCACCGCGTCGCGGCTCGCACCACGAGCAGCCTGGGAGACGCCCGTCATCCAGCTGCTTCGCCTGCGCCCGCGGGCCGCACCGGGCGCCGCGTGCGGCCCCTGCAACTTGTGTGTCAGGTGCACTTCGTGGGCTGGGTCACGGACCGACGGGACGACCGCGGCGAGGAAGCCGCAGGCGTTCCCGTGGCTGGCGTCCGACGTGGGCGTCCGCTTCGAGCGCGCGCACGTGTTGCGCCCCGCGACGTCAGGACGAGGTGTGGACGCGGCGGTGGTCAAGACCCCCCCCGCGGCGCTTGGGAGGGCTGCTCGAGGCCGAGCGACGGTGCCGACCGCCGACACCGCGTGCGGGCTGCCTCGCACGCATTCCCTGCGGCGGACCGACTGCGTAGATTCGCGTACTTCCGTTCAGCGGTCATTCAACATGGCCTCGCAGACCCCGTCGGCGGTCGTGCTTCTACGTCTGACTGTCAAAGCCCTGGACTGCGTGCTGCGCAAGAGACTCGACCGCGTGGACCGAGAGGTGCTGCACCGCGCCCCGCACCATCGTGCCGGAAGCTCCTGCAGCAGAAGGAGTGCGCGCTTTCGGAGCGTGTTCAGCGTGTCTGGACGCAACGACGACGCATATGTCCGCGTCATGATTTTGAGGCCGATATTCATGCGAAATAAAGCCTCCATCGACACGCATACGCCGCTCACGCTCGCCGTTCCCGTCGCAATCCAACCGCAGCTTCTGCGGCCGCCCGAGGCAGTGCGTGCGCTGAGGGGACTGCGCGAGCAGCTCCGTGCTGCGATCATGCGCTGTAGCTGCCAAAGGGCAGATGCGGCCACGCTGAACGCGGCGGAGGAGCTCCTCTCGATCCTGGTCGAGGTCAAGGCCGTGCTGGCCAGCCAGGTCGCTGAGAGGAAAAAGCGCTCGTTTCTCCCCGAAGTCGAGACGGCACCCAGCCTCGCAGGATCGCTGCGGGACCTCTCGCGCACCGTCCGCGACATGGCCGCCCCTTTAAACGACCAGGTACGGCCCGCTCCGAGCCTCTCGCGGCCTCCCAGGGCCCGCAAACACACTGACAGGTGCAAAACTTTCACGTCGAGCGCAGGCGCGGGCCCGGATGGAGAAGGTGGGCGTCGCGATCGCCCAGCAAGCTGACGAGCTGCTGCCCATGCTGGAGCGCAAGCTGCACCTGCAGCTGCGGGGGCCGTTCCCGCCGCCGGGGAGCGCCCTCGGCCGCTTCGCACGCGTGCGCGTCGTCGTGCGGCGCCTCATCACGTGCGGGAAGTGGCCGGAGCTCGAAATCGTGACGTCGGGCGCATTTTCGTTCAGTGGCGACATTGGGCAAGATGTTTCGTCCCTCGAGCGCCTGCTCGGAGAGGCCTCCCTGTTCGGCGAAGCCGCGCAGCTAGAGCCCCCGGTGCAGCCGGCGCAAGCTGCGCACCCCTTGGACGACGCGATCTGCGGGATTTGCCTCGACGTGTTGCGCGTGCCAGTGATGCTGTGCACCAACAGCGGCCGCTCCTACTGCAAGGCGTGCGCGGACAAGCTCCTTCAGTTCGCCAAGGAGCGCGGGAAGGCGGCGACGGACCCGGTGTCGCGCGAGCGGATCCCGGCGGAGCGGCCGTATGTGCCGAACCGCTCGCTGGAGGCTCTCATCGGCGAGCTGCGGAACATGGGGTTCGTCAGCGGCTCCGAGGACGAAGTGAGCACCAGTGGGGCGCCGCAGTGCGGTGGGCAGGCGGCGGCGGCGGGCGTGGGTGCAGCGGCGGTGCGTGCGAAGGACGTCGGCGAGGCCCCCGGGGGGGTGGGGGGCATGAGCTTAGGGGTGCGCGGGTCCAGGGAGAAGCGCCGCCGCTAGTAGGTGCGGTGGCGCCGAGCCTGCTCGCTGTGGCTGCGGGTGACGGGGGGCAGAAGGACAGCGCCGCAAGCGATGAGAGGGGCGGGGGGGGTGTGGAGGGGGGGGTGTCCCGCACGTGCGGCGCGGCGGGAACGTTCCAGGCCGCGCGCGTGTTCGTGTCATCTGGTGATGCGGTTACGACGACGCACTGTTAGAACTGCGACATGACGGACACATCGTCGAACGCACACCGTGTGACACGGGAAGAGGGCCGCCCTGGGCGGCGCCGTGCTGCCTGGCCATGGCGTTGTTGACAGCCCGTGAACGACGCGTGTTCCCGCACAAACGTCCCCGATCATCGCGGAAGCGCGTCCAGACGGACCGGTCGGGCTGCCGCGCTTGTGCACTGCAGGGGGGGGGAGCCCGCCGTTATTGGCGCGTAGCGCCGGCACAGCGCACCCGCGATGCAACGCCAGCCTCATCGACTCAGAGCACGCAAGGAGACCGGATACCCTCGGCGTAACTCACCGTGCTGTCGCCGCTGCGCCCCTGTCGTAGCTGGTGCTCCTTCGCGGCGGCCGCCTGGGGCTGCGCTCCCACCGCCAGCTCGCAACGCGGGCGCGCTGTCCTCTATACGATCACAGCTATCCCAAGCGTCCGCAGCGACTCGCGCCCCTCCCTCAGAACGACCGTTGGGGCCTGCGGGCACACCGTGGGCCAGTCGCGCGCCCGGCGGCGCGCTGTAGAACCGAGATGGTCGACCTCACGTCCCCTCCCGGCCCAGAGGACACCCTGGTCGAGCTCGCGCTCAAGGTCCTCCACGTCGCGGACCCCTGGGAGAAGGCCAACGTCTCAGGCAAGCCTCGCGCCACATCAAACACGCACCGCGCGAGCGCTTCCTCGCGCGAGGATGCTTCACTCACGCGTCTGGCGCCTTCCGAACGCTCGCAGACGCCGCTGTGAAGCTGTGGCGGTCGGGCGAGGTCCGCGCCATCTACAGGGAGGGCGTGACGCACCCCGTCCCCGACAAGCCTGCCCGGAGCGACAAAGTCAGACTGCTGGCGCCCGGCGCGATGCCGAGGCGCGGGAAGGGCGGGTCCCTCGAGAGCCGGCGGAGCATCGTGCACTCTCTGTGCCACATCGAGAGCTGGGCGGTCGATCTGTCGTGGGACATCATTGCCCGGTTCGCACAGCCCGGCGCGAGCGCGGGCGCGGGGCCGGAGGGCTACGGGATGCCCCGCGAGTTCTTCGACGACTTCGTGACCGTCGCGGACGACGAGTGCAGGTACAACCACGCCTATAACCCAACAAATACTCATCATCTATCAATTACTCGTCGCCGATTGTTCTTCTCGCCTTCTCCGCCTGCGTCTCCAGGCACTTCCGGCTCCTCGCCGCCCGTCTCGAGGCCATGGGCTCCCACTACGGCGCCATGCCCGCGCACGACGGCCTGTGGGAGTCCGCGGAGCGAACGGCGGGGTCCCTCCCGGCGCGGCTCGCCGTCGAGCACTGCGCGCACGAGGCCCGCGGCCTCGACGTGCTCCCGCAGACCATCGCGCGCATGCGTCGCGGCGGCGACGAGGACACCGCGGCGCTGCTCGAGGGCACGGTGTACCCCGAAGAGATCACGCACTGCGCGGCGGGGGTGCGGTGGCTCAAGCACCTGCACGCGCGGGCGGGCGAGGCGGACGGCGCGTGGGCGCTCGAGGCGCGAAAACACGAAAACGTCGCCGGTTTCTTCCACGCGTTGATGACCGGGAATTTCGGGAGCCTCAAGCCGCCATTCAACCACGCGGCGCGGGCCGAGGCGGGGTTCGATCCGACGTGGTACCTGCCGCTCGCGCGCGCGCAGGGGAGCGCGGCGGCGGCACCGGAGGCGGGCGCGAGTGTTGCGGGGGCGCCGCAGGGCGGGGAGGCGCAGGCGGCGGGAGTGTGACGGCGGCGCACGCGGCATCACGGTCACACGCTCGTCGCATCGCAGGGAGAGTCTAGGCGCGTCGAGGCGGCGCTCAGAACTTGTACACAGTGTCGCTGGTGTAGCCCAGGTCCTTGAGCATGCCCTGGACCTCGCCCTGGCTCTTGTCGGGGTTCTTGTCCCCGGAGATGGCGTTCATCATCGGCGGCGGGCCGCACACGCACACGATCGACCCGTCCTTGGGCGCGGGCATGTGCGCCCTGATGTGCTCCTTGCTCACGTGCCCCTCGCCGCCCTTCCACCCGCCGATCCCGAAAATACCCTGCACGGACGCACAAGCACCGACGACGCATACGTCGATCTATCGCGGCGATGCGAGACGCGAGATTCTCCGTTTCGACACTTCTGGCGTCCCCGGGAGGTGTTTTGATTTTTATTGTTTTTCCCGCGCACCTTGGGCGGCTTGTTCAGCACGTAGTACACCGAGAACCGGTCGCTGTGCTTGGCGGCGAGCTCGTCGAGGCGGTCCTTCATGATGATGTCCTTCTCCTCGACGTTGGCGAAGATCAGCGAGAGCCTGGTCTTGTCGCGCGGGTCGCGCAGCGACTCCTGGATGATCTGCAGCATCGGCGTAATGCCCGACCCGCCCGCGATCATCCCGACCTCCTTGTACTTGTTCGCCTCGTACGGCAGCTTCGGGATCGGCCCCTTCATCTCGATCGACTCCCCGACCTGCGCGCGTCGGGGTGGTGCGCGGCGCCATGCTTGAACGCACGGCGTAGCGGGGTGCCCCGAGCATCCGCGATCAGCGTCTTCGTCTTCCATCTCTGCGTGCTGTGCCGCGAGTCGCTCGCGCGAGGACGGGCCAGGCGCGCGGAGAGCGGTCGCGATTAGCGTCGGTGCGTCATCGACAGCAACAGAGCCGCTGTGCGGGCCGGGGGAGCGCGCGCGGGGCTGCTCGCGACGCGCTCGCGCTGCGTGTGGGCGCAGGCGTGCGTGTGGGCGTGCGTGCGGGCGTGGGCTTGCCTTGAGGTCTCCAAAGATCTTCGACATGTTGCCCTTCTCATACACCTTGACCACGAAGTCGAGGTGGCCGACGGCGTCGTTGAGCGAGGTGGGCGTGTACGGCCGGATGACGGTCTCGCCGGCGGGCGTCGTGCCCTTGGTCACCAGGCAGGAGGCTGTTGTCAGGCCCGCTGTCGTCCCCTCCGGCAGCTCGAACCTGAAGAACGCGCGTGCGGTGGAGGTGGGGGTGTGCGAACAGATAGCGAATACGGTGAACGGGGACACTGCCTGATTCTGGATGACCGAGCGAGGCCCGTGGTGGAGCGCTGTGCTGCACCGAGGACCAGCACAACTCCGTCGCGCGGCCTCTCCGGGCGCGGTTACTCGACGACGCTGTGCGCTGCTCGGGGGATGCGGCACGCTCTACCATGCGGCTCGAACGCCGGCCTCGCATCGCGGCGCATCGCGCGGCACAGCCCGCGCGAGCTCAGAGGTGTGCAGGACACGCACCGGTAGAAGTGGGTGTTGTGCGTCAGCTGCTTGCGCGACGCGAGCTTGAATACCCTCCATTCCTTCGGGCTCAGAGCGGCCTCGGGTGACTTCGCCGCCGCGGTGCTGAACGGGGTCTCCCACACTGTGGCCCCAACTGCCGCGAGGCCGACCGCACCGGCCGCCAGCGCCGCGCGCGACGCCCCGATCGAGTGCCTCAGCGACTGCAGCATCCTGCCAAACCAACTTCGCCCGGAACAAAGCGGAGTCGCGCCGGTACGCGGCCATTCTCTCCCAGGAGGTCCACCAGGTACAACAACACCGAAAACACCCCCCTCCGGCCCCCGCGCAACGACACACGTCCCGCCCACGGCCACCCCACACCACAGGCTCGAAGTTCCACGCCGCAACTCAACTCTCTCCGTCTTCACACACCCGCGGTACGCGACCAGAGCTCTCAGCCCCCCCGCGCACCACCGGGCGCCGCGAAGGTCAGCGGGCCCCGGGCCGCGCACCCGCGGCCAGCCAGGCCCTCTCCTCGGCCCTCAGCGCCGCCAGGTCGCTCAGAGCGCCTCCATGATCTTCTCGGCGCCGGAGATGGTGAACGCGCCGCCGTCCTCGACGTTGGCGACCTTGACGGTGCCGTCGTCAACCAGCATCGCGTAGCGGCACGACCGCATGCCCAGGCCCTTGTCGGTCAGGTCCAGCTCGCACCCGATCGCCTGCACACGTGAATCAACCACCAAGGCCACACAACCACGTTGAGCAGCGGTGTTCGCAGCACCGCGTCGTGCGAGCCCGCAAGCTCGCGAAATGGACACGGAGAGCCGCGCACGCATCGCGCGGATGCGGGGCCGCGCAGCGGCCCGCGACTCCACACACACCGTGCCGCAAAAAAGGGCGTCGTGTACAAACAAACAAAAGATAGCAAATGATATAATCAACCAATTTGACGACGGAATCAAAGACGTCATTTGTGTCTGGAACTGCGACGAAAGGAGCGAGCAGCGGCGTTCGGCGTGCGTGCGCTCACCTTGGCGAAGAGGCCGGAGCCGTCGGCGAGCATCATGACCTTGTCGCCGGCGCCCACCTCCTTGCCCCACGCGCGCATCACGAACGGGTCGTTCACGGACACGCACGCGATCGTGTCCACGCCCTTGGCCTTCAGGTCGTCGGCCGAGTTGATGAAGCCCGGGAGGTGCTGCATCGAGCACGTGGGCGTGAAGGCGCCCGGCACCGCGAACAGCACGACCTTCTTGCCGCCGAAGAGCTCCTGCGGCGGCGCGGGGGCCGTCGGAAGCGCGGGCTCGGCGCGGCTGCTGTCGCCGCCGGGGCGCTCGATGCGGAGAGGCGCGTCGCTTGTCCCGCAAACGGCACACAGCGCGTGTTTTGCGACGATCAAAACAGTTTCTTTCCAAAGATAATCCGCGACAGCGTGGCCATGCGCGAGGGCGAGGCTCCGCGCGGCGGGTTCCGGGCCGAGAGCCGGGATCGGCCCGCGCCGCGGGCCGCACGGCGTGCGGGGCCGGAGGTGTGTGGCGGCGGTTGGTGGTGTTCGAGGTCAGGGCCGCACCGAGGTGGAGACGGACTGCATGTCGCCGTTGGCGTCGAAGTACGCGAAGCTCGCGTCCGGCATCTTGTCCCCGACCGCGATCGCCTGCACGCGCCACGCACGCCGCCGCGTTCCCTCAGATCAGTCTCAGCCAGTGCACAGCCAGGACCACGCCAGCGCCGCGCGCCGCGTCGCCCCGGGCCGCGGAACCGCGCAGTGGGCGTGTACGGGCAGCTGGGACGCCGGCCTACCTGCACGCGCGCCGCCATCGACCGCGCCGCCCGCGGCCGCATCGCGGAGCGGAACAGCGGGCGGACAGCCACCTTGGAGCCTGCACACGCGCTCGTTGATGTGTTATACCGCGTGAAACGGCGCGGATGGCACGTTCGCGGTGCGGTCTTGGGACGGGATGGTAGCAGAAGGCGAGTGGTGCGGCGTCAGGTGGGCTGTGGGGGCTCGCACCCAGAGACATCATCATTGTGGGTGGTTTCGCTTTGTCTTGGTAGGGGGGAGTGTTGGGAGGTCGGTCGTATTGCTGGAGGCGAGAGTGCTTGTGCTCTGCGTCCGTGCGAGGCCTCGTTGCCCCGCGCTGCGTGGACCGCGCGTGGTGCGACGGGGTGGTGGTGTCGGGTGCTTGGCTAGGTAGGACGGCGCTCCTCGAGGGCCCGGCGTGGGGCTGCGGCGGCGCATGCCGCCGGTAGCGACGTGGGGAGCTCGCTGATGCCGCTTTGCGGACACGTTGCCCGCCTGGCGCGCCGAGCCAGCGCGGCACCGTTGCCCGTGCACCGAGTGCCCCTCCGCGCCGCCGCTGCGGGGCGCGCAGCGCGGCCACACCGGCCGCACAGGACGCCCATGGAACCAAGGAGGGTATCAGTCTGTGCGCTCGGGCTCAAAAACGACGAAATCGGTACGGACCGTCCCAGTTGTCGCCAGGCTGTTGCTGCCGGCAGCTCCGCCGCCCGCGCACGCGCCCCACCGCACGCAACGTGCGCCGAACGCGCAACCACACGGGCCACCTGCTCACTTCCTCGCCCCACGGCCCACCTCCGTCTCCCCCCCGACCATCCCGTGCTCACAACCTCGTTCCGTCCCACGCTGCATCTGCACGCCGCCCCACGCCGCGCCCTGGCCGCCGCAGGCCACTCCCGCACCCCACAGCGCCCGCGGCCGCTTGTGATCCCGCCGTCCCGCCCCCCGCGCCCCGCGCCGCAGATGAGCTCGCCGCCGACGCGGTGGTGTGGGCGACGCAGCACGGGCTGGTGATGGGCGCCAAGTCCGGCGGGACGGCGCCGGATCTGGCCGGGTCGGGCGTGCAGATCACGACCGTGCACGCGCCCGTGTCGCTGTCGCCCGTCGCGCTGCCGCGGCGCGAGTACGAGCGCGCGCTGGCGCTGTCGGGCGTGATCTCGAGCCTGATGGACGCGGTCTCGCGGGACCGCGCGTACCTGCGCGAGACGCTGGAGGTCGCGGCGCAGGTCCGCAGGCCCGCCGCAGCCCGCCGCCCTGAGCTCGATCGATTGCTGCCAACGCACGGAGCGCACGCAACGCCCCCGGCGGACCCGGCGCGCCTGCGATCCTTTTTTTTATACAACAAAGAGCGGCGTCGCTCGGCGTCGGGCCCGCGCGCAGGAGGACCCGTTCACAGGCGACCTGCTGAAGCTCATGAACGACATCGAGGCCGAGGTGGGCCCGGAGCGCATGGTGGACCCCGTGACGCTGCTCATGACGCGCTCCGACTACATGCTCGACGAACCGTCGACGCGGATGCTCCAGGTCGAGATCAACATGATCGCGGCGAGCTTCGCCTCCCTGTCCACCCTCGTCTCGCGGCTCCACCGCTACCTCGCGCTGCGACACCCCGGGATCCTCGCCGGGGACGCCGACGCGAATAATCTCCCGGAGAACGAGCCGCTCGCGGGGTTCGCGGACGCCATGGGCGAGGCGGTGCGGCGGTACTGCGCACACAAGGGCTGGGAGGCGCCGCGGCCGGGCGCGAGCAGCGCGCCGGACGCGCCGATCGTGCTGATGGTCGTGCAGCCCGGGGAGCGGAACGCCTTCGACCAGCAGTGGATCGCGAGCACGCTCTGGGAGCGCCACGGCGTGCGGACCGTCCGCAAGCTGTTCAAGGAGGTGCGTCGTACAGCGCGCCGCGCCGTTTCGACACACGGACGTGCCGCCTCTCTCCGCTCTGCGACATCCCGACAGAATTATTTGTGCGATTCGCGACGCCGGATTTCCGAAACACTGCGTTGACGGTGCCAGCGTCGCGACGTTGCATGCAACGACAGACAGCGCGCAATTTGAACGCCTGCTAACACAAATGATCGATACTTGCCGCCCTGCGCAGGTCGCGGCCGAGGCGCAAGTCGGGTCCGACGGCACGCTGACCCTCGGCGGCCGCCGCGTCGCGCTGGCGTACCTGCGCGCGGGATACACCCCCGCGGACTTTGTCACCGAGTCCGACTGGCAGGGGCGGCGCGTGCTCGAGGTGTCCGACGCGCCCAAGGTCCCGAACCTCGCGCAGCAGCTCGCGGGCACGAAGAAGGTCCAGCAGGACCTCGCGCGCCCCGGCGTTCTCGAGCGGTTCCTGTCTGACCAGGACGCGGGGGGACTTCGCGCCGTGTTTGCGGGGCAGTGGTCGTTCGAGGAGTTCGACGGGGCCGAGGCGCGCGGGGTCATCGCGAAGGCGCTGGAGAACCCCGACGCGTACGTGCTGAAGCCGCAGCGCGAGGGGGGCGGGAACAACCTGTACGGGGAGGACGCGGCGAAGGTGCTGCGGGCGGGCGGGAGGAAGCTGGGCGCGTACATTCTCATGGAGCGGATAAGGTGCGCACGCGCGGTGGTTGCACGCCGGGCCGTGCGTCAAGCACGAGGCGGGGGGTGTCGCGCGTTGTGCGCGGGGGGTGTTGGTACGCATCGGTTGATGGAGGTCTGTGTTGCGGTGGATGCAGGCCGCCCGTGAACAAGACGCTGTTCCTGCGGGAGGGGGTGTGGGCGGAGGGGGACTCGCTGTCGGAGGTGGGGGTGTACGGCGCGTACGTGCGTGTGGGCAGCGACGCGCCCGCTGTCAATTGCGCTGCGGGGACGCTGATTCGGACCAAGCTCGAGAGCAGCAACGAGGGCGGCGTCGCGGCGGGCTTCGCGGTGCTGGACTCGCCGCGGCTGACGTGACGCGCGCGATCGATCGTGGCCCTTCGTATCATCGCGATCGTTTGTGGTGAAAACGGAATCGAGAAACGCCGAGGTCGAATCCACCGTGAGGACCACAGAGTCCCTCCAGCGCGAGACACCGTGCCCGTCGTGCCGCGAACACGCCCCCACCCGCCACAGGCTACGTCATCGCACGCTGCCGTCAACTGCACCGCCCACGTCGCTCCCGCAACGTTCCTGCACAACTGCGTCACACGCCCGCCACTGCTCGCCGCTCAGATGTCCTCCGACCACACCGACCCGAACGAGTAGAACCGCCCGAGCGCGTCCGCCACGCCGCCGCACAGCGAGCGGATCACGCCGCGCAGCTCGTCGTCGACGGGCCGGTCGCAGGTCTTCTCGATGACGAAGTTCTTCCCCTTGATCTTCGTGATCTTCCCGCCCTTGATCGGCATCCCGGTCTCCGGGTCCATGTCCAGGTACTGACTCTTCTCGGTATACTCCGAATCGAACCCAAACGATATGTCGCACGCGCGCTCGCCCTCGCGCAGGATGCTGATCGTCATTCCCCACAGCACGTCCTCGTCGTCCTGGCGGTCGAACTGCTCCTCGATCGTCATCGGCAGTCCGAAGTTCTGCGCGCCGCGGTTCATGCACTCGATCGTCGCCCACGTGCGGAGCTGGTCCATCAGGTCGTCGCGGTGGATGAAGTTCGGGATCTCCGTCGTCGTGATCGTCTTGGCTGCAGCGACCGGGGCGGCGGCGCGCGGCAAGTCAGCGCGGTGCGGCAAAACGTGCGGTTGTGCGCGCGCACGGTGGGGGGGACGGCGGGACGGGTCGCCCGCTGCGTGGGACTGTGTGTGAGCGCGCTGTCCCGGTGGGCCGGACCGTGTTTTGCTGGTCCAGCGTCCGCGTTCGGCCCCGGAGAGGCGGTTGCATGCGTGCTCTTGCGCCCGGGGAGCGCGGAGCTCGGTTCAGCGCGGTCAAACGGACGCAGTGGGCGGGAGCGGGACAATGTGACACTCAGGGCTGGACGTGTCTCGCAGCAGAGCCCCCAGGCGCGCAGACACGATGGATACGTCTGCAGCAATGCAGCTGGCGTCGCCGCTGCCTGTGCGCGTCGCTAGCCGTCCCAGCGCCGGCGCGACGGCCGCTGCGCCTTGCCGTGGCGACGGGTAGGCGGGGTGGAGGCGTGGCGTGACGGGATGGACGCGGAAACGCACCGGCGGTGACGCAGAGCCTGCGCGGAGCCACCGGGCGCGCCCGGAGCGCCCGTGGCTGCGCAGCAATGCGCTGCGGGGCGCTGATTCGCGCCGAGATGCGAGCTGACATCGTGTTCTACCGGTTCGGGGCCGAGTCGCGCGAGGTCGCGGTGCCCGGGGGACGCGGTCGGTGCGGAGGCGGCCGGTCTAGAAGAGGCGTTCGCGCGGGTCGTGCGGGGCGCTCGAGGCTGGACGGGTCGGCGGGACGGCGATGGTAGTTTGTTGTTGGGCCGCGGGGGCCGCGGGCGGGGCCAATGAGGCCTCCACGGCAGCGCACTCCGTGTCGTACTGAGGCCTGACGATGACGCAGGTCCGACGCTGCGAGCGCATCGAGCGGCGAGGGACCGCGGGGCGCACAGCGGCGCTGCCCGGGCTGCGAGAACCTGCTCGGGCGCTCGGATCGCCGCAGCACCCGCTTGCGACGCACCGCGGTGCTGCCGAGGAGCGTCGTACGGCATTTCGCGCAGGCCACGTGGCGCCGCGGGACGCACGTGTGGCGCAGACGCGGCCGCGTGGTCGGGCTCGGTCGCGCGTGCTGTGCGGCGGGCTTCGCGCCCGCGCGGGGACGCAGCGAGGGCGACAATTAGAAACATTCACATCTGACAATTGCATATTGTCTGCCAGCTTCGTCGGGATCCCCAACGCAGCAGTCATGTCATGCCAGCACCGCGCTACACGTAGCCCGATCGTCATCCGACTTCCTGCGCGTCCGCACCCCTCCCTCGGTGTCGCACGTAGACACAAGACGCCGATGTCACTCAAACACCCTGTCGTACTCGTCCGCCAGGTGCGACAGCTCCGGCACCTCGCGCACAGCGACACATGTCGCCCGCAGACCATCGGTTGCGCCGCGCTCGTACAGCTCGCGCATCATGACGCGCACTGCCCGCTCCACGGCGTCGTCGACGTGCAGACAGCGACCGCTGGGTCGTGGCTTCGCCAGCTTGGCCACGGCCCACACCGCGTTCACCAGCTCCTGTGTGCTCGCGTCCCGAGGCCGCTTGCCCAGCGCCGCCGCCAGCACCCCCACCGCCTCCATAACACCCCCCGCCCCGCACAGCACCTCCTTTGCCCTGGCGTCGGTGTCGGCGAGCTTCGCCACGCCCCACACCGCGTTCGCCAGGTGCTGTGTGCTCGCGTCCCGAGGCCGCTCGCTCAGTGTCACCGCCAGCACCCCCACCGCCTCCGCCACACCCCCCGCCCCGCACAGCACCTCCTTGGCCCTGGCGTCGGTGTCGGCGAGCTTCGCCACGCCATGCACCGCGTTCGCCAGCTCCTGTGTGCTCGCGTCCCGAGGCCGCTTGGCCAGCGCCTCCGCCATCGCCCGCACCGCCTCCATAACACTCCCCGCCCCGCACAGCTCCTCCTTTGCTCTGGCGTCGATGGCAGCAAGCTTCGCCACGGCCCACACCGCGTTCGCCAGGTGCTGTGTGGTCATGTCTGCGTCCCGACGCCGCTTGCTCAGCGCCTCCGCCATCACCCCCACCGCCTCCATAACACCCCGCGCCCCACACAGCACCTCCTTTGCCCTGGCGTCGGTGTCGGCGAGCTTGGCCACGCCCCACACCGCGTTCGCCAGGTGCTGTGTGGTCATGTCTGCGTCCCGACGCCGCTTGCTCAGCGCCGCCGCCATCACCCCCACCGCCTCCATAACACCCCCATCCCCGCACAGCACCTCCTTTGCTCTGGCGTCGGTGTCGGCGAGCTTGGCCACGGCCCACACCGCGTTCGCCAGGTGCTGTGTATCCGCGTCCCGAGGCCGCTCGCTCAGCGCCGCCGCCATCACCCCCACCGCCTCCACCGCGCCCCCCTCCCCACACAGCTCCTCCTTCGCCCTGGCGTCGGTGTCGGCGAGCTTGGCCACGCCCCACACCGCGTTCGCCAGGTCCTGTGTATCCGCGTTCCGACGCCGCTCGCTCAGCGCCGCCGCCATCACCCCCACCGCCTCAACGACGCCCCCCTCACCACACAGCACCTCCTTTGCCCTGGCGTCGGTGTCGGCGAGCTTGGCCACGCCCCACACCGCGTTCGCCAGGTCCAGCGTGTCCGCGCGCCGCTCGCTCAGTGTCACCGCCAGCGCCCCCACCGCCTCCATAACACCCCCCGCCCCACACAGCACCTCCTTTGCCCTGGCGTCTGTGTCGGCGAGCTTGGCCACGCCCCACACCGTGTTCGCCAGCGCCCACGGGCTCGCCTTCGCTGTCATCCCCACCAGCTCCCCCGCCAGCTCCCCTGCCACCCCCACCGCCTCCACCATCTGCCCCACCCTCAACCCTCTCCAACTACCATTCGACAGCTTCGCCGCCACCCTGTTGATCCACGTCGACCTGTGGATCGCGTCAAACCACGCTCCATACTCCCGGTGCACCTCCAGCAGCGCCGTCACCGCGTCCGCCGTCCGCAGCTTCGCCGCGTCTGTGATCGCTCTGTTGATGCGCTTCGCCTCCTGTCGGTCAGACTGACTCCTGTCGCGGCTCCGCGAGCTCTCCCCCGACCCCCGCCCGCCCCTGCCATGCTGCCTGCCCCCCCGGCCCCCGCGCCCCCCCCTGCCACTCGACCGCGAACCCCCCGCAACCCTCCCAGCACCACCCTGTGCTGAGGGCGGGCGGTCCTCCCCCGCGGGCGGCCTGCGCGGCTTCGGGCGCAGCTCCTCGTCGTCGCCACGCTCCTCGCTACCGTCCCCGCGCCCGCGCGCGCCTTTGCGCCGCGCCCACACCAGCACCGGACGCCGAACCTCCACACTGATGCGACCTCCCGCCCACCGCGGTGCAGGGGCGCCCGCCACGGGACCCGGCGCGGTCCGCAGCGTTATCGACCGTGCGATCATCCCCTGCACAGCGCCGTCAGACCCCACTCGCGCCCCGTCAGCCGGAAACGAGGCATGCGTACCAAACCAGCGCGTGGGCGCGCACCAACGTCACCGCGGCCGCCAGGCACCGCGCCACCGCGCGGCCACGTCGTCTCGGATACAGCACGTCCGCACAGCACCCGCAATCGACCCCGCACGACGCACACACCGCGCCACGCGTGAGCGACCCTTGCCCCAACGCGCAGTGCGCCGGGCGGCCCTGCCGCAGCGCAGAGGGTCATCTGCGGTTTCTGCGACCTCGTCGAGCGCTCAGCGTACCTGGCTGCCGACCCTGGCCCTCGAAATGCTCTCCAAACGCCCCGCCCGTGCCCGCCCGCGGGCGTACACCATAGACGCTCCAACCTGCATCACTGAGAGCGTTCGCGCAACGACACAAACCGTACTCGCCGCTCCAGCAGCCCGCGATCTGCACTGACGACGCGCTCCGGAGCGAGCATAGCCACGGGACCGCGGGGGGGGACTGTCGAAGTGGTCATCATCATACCAAACCGTTGTCAGGGCACGTTCCATCACTCCGGCTCACAGTCCTGGAATATATTGTCGGACCGGCGAGCGAGAGCATCCGCGGCACGTTCCGCAGACGCGCTCCCGCCCACCGGCGCTCGCCAACGGCAGCGCAGTCCGTGTCGTACTGAGGCCCGACGATGACTCAGGTCCGACGCTGCGAGCGCATCCAGCGTCGCGGGACCGCGGGGCGCACAGCGGCGCTGCCCGGGCTGCGAGAACCTGCTCGGGCGCTCGGATCGCCGCAGCACCCGCTTGCGACGCACCGCGGTGCTGCCGAGGAGCGTCGTACGGCATTTCGCGCATGCCGTGGCGCCGCGGGACGCGCGTGTTGCTCAGACGCGGCCGCACGGTCGCGCTTGGTCGCGCGTGCTGTGCGGCGGGCCGCGTGCTCCGCGCGGGGACGCAGAGAGGGCAACAATTAGAAACATTCACATCTGACAATTGCATATTGTGTGCCAGCTTCGTCGGGATCCCCAACGCCGGAGTCATGCTATGCCACCACCGCACTGCACGTAGCCCGATCGTCAAGCGACTTCCTGCGCGTTCGCACCCCTCCCTCGGTGTCGCACGTAGACAGACACTGGTGTCACTCAAACACCCCGTCGTACTCGTCCGCCAGGTGCGACAGCTCCGGCACCTCGCGCACAGCGACACACACCGCCCGCAGACGATCGTTCGCGCCGCGCTTGTACAGCTCGCGCATCATGACGCGCACTGCCCGCTCCACGGCGTCGTCCAAGTCCAGACAGCGACCGCTGGGTCGTGGTTTCGCCAGCTTGGCCACGCCCCACACCGTGTTCGCCAGGTCCTGTATGTTCGCATCCGCGCGCCGCTTGCTCAGTGTCACCGCCAGCACCCGCGCCGCCGCCACGACGCCCCCCGCCCCACACAGCTCCTCCTTTGCCCTGGCGTCGGTGTCGGCGAGCTTGGCCACGGCCCACACCGCGTTCGCCAGGTCCTGTGTGTTCGTGTCAACACGCCGCTCGCTCAGCGTCACCGCCATCGCCCCCACCGCCTCCGCCACACCCCCCGCCCCGCACAGCTCCTCCTTTGCTCTGGCGTCGGTGTCGGCGAGCTTCGCCACGGCCCACACGGTGTTCGCCAGCTCCTGTGTGGTCGCGTCCGCGCGCCGCTCGCCCATCGCCGCCGCCAGCGCCCGCACCGCCTCCATAACACCCCCCTCCCCACACAGCCCCTCCATTGCCCTGGCGTCGGTGTCGGCGAGCTTCGCCACGGCCCACACCGCGTTCGCCAGCGCCTGTGTGGTCATGTCCGCGTCCGCGCGCCGCTTGCTCAGCGCCGCCGCCATCGCCCGCACCGCCTCCACGACGCCCCCCCCCCCACAGCACCTCCTTTGCCCTGGCGTCGGTGTCGGCGAGCTTGGCCACGCCATACACCGCGTTCGCCAGGTCCTGTGTGCTCGCGTCCGTGCGCTGCTCGCTCAGCGCCGCCACCATCGCCCCTACCGCCTCCACCACGCCCCCGCCCGCACAGCTCCTCCTTTGCCCTGGCGTCGGTGTCGGCGAGCTTGGCCACGCCCCACACCGCGTTCGCCAGCGCCTGCTCAGTCGCATCCGCGCGCCGCTTGGCCAGCGCCACCGCCATCACCCCCACCGCCTCCATAACACCCTCCGCCCGCACAGCACCTCCTTTGCCCTGGCGTCGGTGTCGGCGAGCTTGGCCACGCCCCACACCGCGTTCGCCAGGTGCTGTGTGGTCATGTCTGCGTCCCGACGCCGCTTGCTCAGCGCCGCCGCCATCACCCCCACCGCCTCCATAACACCCCCATCCCCGCACAGCACCTCCTTTGCTCTGGCGTCGGTGTCGGCGAGCTTGGCCACGGCCCACACCGCGTTCGCCAGGTCCAGCGTGTCCGCGCGCTGCTCGCTCAGTGTCACCGCCAGCGCCCTCACCGCCTCCACCGCGCCCCCCGCCCCGCACAGCACCTCCTTTGCCCTGGCGTCGGTGTCGGCGAGCTTCGCCACGCCCCACACCGTGTTCGCCAGCGCCTGTGTGTCCGCCTTCGCTGCCATCCCCACCAGCTCCCCCGCCAGCTCCCCTGCCACCCCCACCGCCTCCACCGTCTGCCCCACCCTCAACCCTCTCCAACTACCATTCGACAGCTTCGCCGCCACCCTGTTGATCCACGTCGACCTGTGGATCGCGTCAAACCACGCTCCATACTCCCGGTGCACCTCCAGCAGCGCCGTCACCGCGTCCGCCGTCCGCAGCTTCGCCGCGTCTGTGATCGCTCTGTTGATGCGCTTCGCCTCCTGTCGGTCAGACTGACTCCTGTCGCGGCTCCGCGAGCTCTCCCCCGACCCCCGCCCGCCCCTGCCATGCTGCCTGCCCCCCCGGCCCCCGCGCCCCCCCCTGCCACTCGACCGCGAACCCCCCGCAACCCTCCCAGCACCACCCTGTGCTGAGGGCGGGCGGTCCTCCCCCGCGGGCGGCCTGCGCGGCTTCGGGCGCAGCTCCTCGTCGTCGCCACGCTCCTCGCTACCGTCCCCGCGACCGCGCGCGCCTTTGCGCCGCGCCCACACCAGCACCGGACGCCGAACCTCCACACTGATGCGACCTCCCGCCCACCGCGGTGCAGGGGCGCCCGCCACGGGACCCGGCGCGGTCCGCAGCGTTATCGACCGTGCGATCATCCCCTGCACAGCGCCGTCAGACCCCACTCGCGCCCCGTCAGCCGGAAACGAGGCATGCGTACCAAACCAGCGCGTGGGCGCGCACCAACGTCACCGCGGCCGCCAGGCACCGCGCCACCGCGCGGCCACGTCGTCTCGGATACAGCACGTCCGCACAGCACCCGCAATCGACCCCGCACGACGCACACACCGCGCCACGCGTGAGCGACCCTTGCCCCAACGCGCAGTGCGCCGGGCGGCCCTGCCGCAGCGCAGAGGGTCATCTGCGGTTTCTGCGACCTCGTCGAGCGCTCAGCGTACCTGGCTGCCGACCCTGGCCCTCGAAATGCTCTCCAAACGCCCCGCCCGTGCCCGCCCGCGGGCGTACACCACAGACGCTCCAACCTGCATCACTGAGAGCGTGTGCGCGACGACACAAACCGTACTCGCCGCTCCAGCAGCCCGCGATCTGCACTGACGACGCGCTCCGGAGCGAGCATAGCCACGGGGCCGCGCGGGGGGACTGTTGAAGCGGTCATCATCATACCGTGCCGTTGTCAGGGCACGTTCCATCACTCCGGCTCACAGTCCTGGAATATATTGTCGGGTCGGCGAGCGAGGGCATCCGCGGGACGTTCCGCAGACGCGCTCCCGCCCACCGGCGCTCGCCAACGGCACCGCCGCACCCGCACACTGCAGTGGCAGCCCCCGGGCCGGTCGCGCCCCACCTGACCGGCCGCCCTGATCCCGCACCACCGCTCCCGCGCCCCAGCAGCGCCGCGCAGCCAGGCCGTCCGCGAGCTATGCGCGCGTCCTCATCACCCCGTGCACACCCGCGTGCACTTACTTCTTGAGCTCCCGGTGGAGCGTGTGGCGGCGCAGGTACGGGTTGTACTTCATGATCTCTAGCCTGTCCGGGGTGTTCTTCCGCGACTGCGCGAGGACGTCGGGGGAGCGAGGACGCGGTGAGGACGCCAGCGCGCCCACTCTGAGCACGGTGCCGGGCCGGCAGGTGGCGCGAGAGGCCGACAAGCACCATCGATGTCATATTCGTGCTGTTTAGCGTCGATACAGAGCCGAAATACGCCGTCGGAAGGCAGGCTGAGCGCGAGCAGCGACGACTGCTGCAGCCGAGTGCCTGCGCCCCGCCCGCCACGCGCGCTCGACGGCTCCGGCGGCGCGTGGGGGCATCGAGCCGCCCAGTGCGATGTGGCTCGGGCCTGCCGAGCGGCGATCAGGGCGCCGGAGCGCCCAGCGGTCCCGGGTTGCTGGGCCGTGAGGACGGGCGCCGCGGCACCAGAGAGACGATTAGCCGGCAAGCCTGACGCGTGTGGGGGACTCTACGGACAGCGGCGCGGTCCACGGCGGAGAGGGGTATACGGGGGTGGTGCTTGCGGGGCGTTGGGCCGCGGCGGAGCGGGGGCGGTGGCGCGGGTGGGCGAGGAGGCACGGTGCCAGTGCAGCTCGGCCCCCATCCAGTTGGCTGTAGTCGGCCAGGGGTCCGCGCGACCGGGGGGCGCGGTCGCGGATCCGGTAAATGGATTGATGGCGAAAGGGCGGGGCGGACGGGCGAATGGCTGGCGCACGCGGGGGCAGCGGAGGCGGGTGTCGTCGCTGCGCACCTTCTGGGTCGTGTAGCGCGAGGGGGTGGCGCCGGCCTCCTTCGCCTCCGTGCACTCGAGAGTGATGATCACCCGGATGCCCTTCTTCTTCGCCATCGCCGTCACGCACCGCCGGTTGACGGCCTGCGACGCGCCCGAAGGCACGGCAGCCCGCAGGGGCGTCGCGCTGCCCACGAACGACTTCGCCGACAACATCCTGTATTCGCCTCCGTGCGTAACGGTCGCCGGCCGCGCGCGCGGCGGCCCGTAGAGCGCGAACGCGCCGCGAGTAGGGGGGTGTGGTCGCAGGGGCCCATGGCGCGCTCCGCAAGGGGCGACATTGCCGCCCGCGCCCGCGCCGACGACCAGTAGCATCGGCGCTGTGCTCCACGGATCCCTGAGAGCTGCGCGTGCCCTCCACGAGCGTCGCGAACGCCTCTCCCTTTAGCACGCGACGACCGCTAGCTCGGGCTGCTCAGGGCGCTTCCGGGGCCGACGGGGCGCGAAATGGCGGGCCACGCGATGGCATCGATCGCAGGGTGCCGCGTTAGGTCGCCGTGCGCAGCGGCTGCGCGCCGGCGCGCGACGGGGCGGGTGATGGCAGCAGGTAGGTTGAGCTCGCACCTCCTACCCCCGCACAGCCACGCCAGCTGTCTGTTCCCGCCGCACCGTCTTCCTCGCTGCCCCGGCTCCGTAATTCGGCGGACGACGCGCGGCGAGGCGCCCCGCATCCCGCCGCGCGCGCGTCGCTTATCTGCCACCCTCAGCCATCGCATTCGCCGGGCCTGAGCGCAGCCGAGGGGCTCCCGAAGGTGGAGATGTGGATGCCCAACAAGGAGCTCCAGCGGGTGGACAAGCGGGTCGTCAGCATGCAGGACGTGATGATGAACTCTGGCGCGCCCGGAGCAGCTGTGGCGAGCGGTGCGACCCCCTCCGCCGCGCCCCCCGGCCCCCACCGCGCCGCGCGCGCATCCCGCCGCCACGCGGGCCCTCTACGGCCCCCGCTCCTCCCCAGGGCCGCACGGAAAACACCGCGCTCCGTCCCCTGCTGCGGCCCGGGGCAATCTCGCACCCTCGCACGGGCAGCCGACGCTCCCAGCGCGCCCCCCGGCCCCCATTCCCCCCCCCTCGACCCCAAACGCGCTCCCTTCGACCCCCCGCCCGCGAACCGCAGGCGGCGACCAGCACAAGCCCAAGACCCCCCCCCCGGACCTGCCCTCGCTGCTCCTCGACTCCCGGATCGTGTACCTCGGCATGCCGCTCGTCCCGGCCGTCACGGAGCTCATCGTGAGCGAGCTGCTCTACCTCCAGTACAAGGACGCGACCAAGCCGCTCTACATGTACATCAACTCCACCGGCTGCACCCGCGCCGACGGCGAGACGGTGGGCTTCGAGACCGAGGGCACCGCGATCTTCGACACGATGAGCTACGTCAAGTGCGAGGTCCAGACCGTCGGCGTCGGCGTCGCGATCGGCCAGGCGTGCATGCTGCTCTCCGCGGGCGCCAAGGGCAAGCGGTACATGCTCCCGCACGCCACCGCGATGCTCCACCAGCCGCGCGTGCCGCCGACGGGGCAGCGCCAGGCCGTCGAGGTCGAGATCAAGTGGCGCGAGGTCCTCGCGCAGAAGCAGTCGCTCCTGAAGATCCTGTCTAAGACGACGGGCCACTCGCCCGAGAAGCTCGACAAGG
This sequence comes from Pedinophyceae sp. YPF-701, assembly GCA_916048055.1. NCBI lineage: Eukaryota > Viridiplantae > Chlorophyta > Pedinophyceae > Pedinophyceae sp. YPF-701. Next base: position 1,304,907 of record CAJZHL010000010.1, on the reverse strand, counting down.
ACATGCAGCGGCCGCTCTACATGCAGCCCAAGGACGCGCTCAACTACGGAATCATCGACGGCATCGTGGAGTCCCAGGTGCGCCCCGGCGCGGCCCCGTGTCCCCTCCTGCGCTGCGCTGCGCTGCGCTGTGCTGCGTTGTTGTTGCTGCGGGGCGTGAGCGGGGGCGTGAGCGGCTGAGTCTGCGCGCAGGGCGACGCGGATCTGATCGATCAGGTCAAGTCGGCGGACCAGTGGGACAAGGACGCGGGTCTCGTCAAGCAGACGCGGCCAGCGTAGCTGCTGCCAGTGCACCGCGGGGCGCTCCAACGCCCTGATCGTGGCCGCAGCGTTGCGCGGACGCGCGGCCTGGGCGCCCGAGGGGCGCGCTGTGACGGCTTCCGGACCGTTCCGGGGGTGTCTCAGTGCGTGGTAGAAGTGACTGAGGGGGGTCTGTTGCTACATCTCGGTGCCTGCCGTGCCGCGGGACTCTTTGGTGTGGACGTGTGCGGCATGCCGGTAGTGTGGCGCGGAGTCGTGCGAGCGTGATACTCGAGACACGCACTGCAGCTCCGGGCGCGACCACCACCACGGGTGTTTGAACGACGTGCTTTCGAGGGCTCGCACGCGACGTGTCCGGGCTCTCAGTCCGTCTTTGTATCCTTGATGTTGGATAACGATTAGAGTCGTGATGCTGCGGGGCGAGAACGCGGTCGGGAGGCGCGTGGGGGTCCGCGCTGCGGGCGGGGAGCTGCGCAAGGCCTGCGTGGTCGGGTTCGAGCCCTGCCCGCACATCTTGAGGAGGCGCAAGGGCAAGGGGTACAATATCTTGCGCTTCGACGACGGGGCGGCTCTTCGGGGGCCGGACCTCGATGCGGACGACGTCGTTTGGCTCGACGAGCTCAAGTGCGACGAGAGCGCCGCGTGCGGGCTCTGCGCGGGACACGACGGCCCTTGCTACAGCGACGCGCCCAAGAATACATTCGAAGAAGATGCGGAGCCGGCCGGCGGCGGCGAGGAGCTGGGCGGTGCTCCGGAATCGACGACGCTCACGATGAGCGGTCTCCAGCTGGACGCAGACGTCCCGCAGCGGCGCCGTTCTTCTCCTCCTGCAACCCCCGCACCTCAAAATGCGCCGACGACGACCGGCCGGCCTGCGGATGCGGAAGCTCCGGCCGGCGGTGAAGACGCGCACCAGACGCGGTCCTTCAAACCACGCCACGCGCCATCCGAGGGCGCTGCCCGGGTGCCCCAGGAGGACCTCGACGCAGTCAAGCGCAACCTGTACCGCGACAGCGACCTCCCCGCCGCTTGCGAGGCGGCCCCGGCCCCCGCACCGGAACTGCACCCCGCCGGCAGCGGAGATGCCGCAACCGGCGCGACAGCGGCGCCGCAGCGCGACGCCGTGGCCGCAGCTAGGGTCAAATTGGGCTCCTTGTTCGCCCCTGCAGTGAACGCTGCGGGGCGGAAACTGCTCGGGTACCGGCCTCGTACGGACACGCCAGTGTACGAGGGCGACACGCTGGCAAACATCACGTACGGCCTGAGATCAGTGCCGCACTCCGCGACGTTCGCGACTGTGGAGCCAGGCGCAGCCGCTCGGACCTTGGCGCAGCCGCTCGAACCGCGCCGCCGCGCGAGCCCGATTCGACGGATGCGGCCGCAGCAGAGGGTTGGGCGCAGCAAAGCTGCACCGTCGCGAAAGCGCGCGCGTCCGGCCAAGAAGGAGCACGGTACGTGACGGAGTGCCGTGTGCGAGCGTGCGATTTGCTTTGGCGGCCGTGCGGCGCGGTGTCTGACGGAGAGCTGACGTGGCGCAGGTGCATGTTGTCCCTGACCGCAGTGGCGAGGAACGCGGTGGCGGCGGACGAGAGCAGCGACAGCGACTCGGAGAGCGATGACGAGTGGCAAGCCGGGCGCTGCACGCGGTGCGTTTCACGCCCGGTCCTCGTCATGCCGTGCCCTCGAATCAACATGATTCAACAATCAATGTTTGTTCGACTCGGGCGGCTTTCCTCCGTGTCGTCTGACTGGTTGACGAATGCAAGGCCAAGACCATGCCGGTCCGGCGCTTCCGCGTGCTCACGAGCACAAGATATGAACCAACATTCAGTACTGATCAAGGATCCGTAGTTTGGTGTTGCCAATCGATGTCTGACGGTCGCGCCAGCTCGCCACGCGCTCGGTGCAGCAACCAGCTCCGGCAGAAGGAGCTCAGGCGGCAGCAGCGGCGGCTGCGGGACGACCCGTGCGAGGGCTGGGCCGAGCTGCGGGAGGCGTGTGTGTACTGCACCTTGGACGACAACGCACACCTCGGCAAGGTGCGGACAACACCCCCCTCCCCCCCGTGCAAGACACGATCGCCCCAGGACCACACGGTCGCCCGTCAGCAGGGGGCGTGTGGCGGTTTCCGGGGGGTCTGACAGCTGGTATGACGAATACAAGAATAACAACCCCCCCCTCTCTCTGCGTGCAGTGTATCGGTCCGCGTTCGATGTGGGTGTGTTCGGGCTGCGGCGCGCGCACGGCGCACAAGCAGTGCGAGGAGGCCCACCGCGCGGCGTCACTCCCCCCGGGGTCTGAGGTCCCCGAGCTCACCCTCGACGACGACTGGTTCTGCACCGACGCCTGTCAGGCCATCCACTGCTACCTGCGCGACGTCGACGGCGCGCGGCAGCCCGTGCACCCCCAGGACGTCCCCGCGGACACCCCCCAGGACGCAGCGCACTACTCCCTGGAGGTGTCTAGCTACATGGGTCCGACTGCAACGGCCGCGTCGCGCGCGACGGTCGAGGCGGCGTTCGGCCTGTTCTGCGACGCGTTCAACCCGATCCCGCTCGCCGACGGCGGCGACCTCATCCGCGCGGTGTGCACGGGCGCGGTGCGCGAGGCGGGGGGGGGGAGTTTCGGATACGACTTCGAGGACTTCCGCGTGGCGGTGCTGCGGCTCGACACCGGCAAGGGCGGCGTCAAGGTCGTCAGCGCCGCGGCGCTCCGCATCAGCGGGGAGTCCTTCGCGGAGGTCCCGTTCGTGGCGACCAAGGAGGGCTTCCGCCGCTGCGGGCACTACACGGTTCTGATGCGCGCGCTCGAGGTGCGCGTGCGTGTCGGCGCGCCGGCGTTGACCGCTTGCTGCGACGGCTTGCTGTTGGTTGGCGGATAGGGCGTTCGTGGTGACGCGCAGACGGGAATTCGTATTTGTTGTTTTTTTTTGTTTCTGCGCAGAGGACGCTGACCGAGCTGCGCGTGCGGTTCCTGGTGGTCCCCGGGCACAAGAGCATCTTCAACGTGTGGTGCGCGCGCGGCTTCGAGCGCACCAGCCCCGCCGAGCAGCACGCCCTGTCAGGCCGACTGGTCCAACTGGAGTCAACCGACGCCGTCACCCTCAAGAAGCCCCTGTACGCCACGACGCTCGCCGCCGAGGCCGAGGCGCGCCGCAAGCGCCGCCGGGAGCGCAAGCGGGCGCGCCTGGAGGCCGCGACGGCGCTCTTGGAGTGCGGCAGCAGCCAGGAGCGCGAGGCGGGGGGCGGGGGTGTGGCCGGGCAGGAGGCCGGGCTGCGGCGGACGGGCGCGCGGGCGGGGCTTGCGGGAGGCAGTGGTGGGGTCGCAGGAGGCGAGGCGGGCGCTTGCTGCGGCGGGAGGGCGCGTGGGGCGCGCAGGAGTCAGGTGGGGGGGGAGTTCAGGTTGGAGCAGAGGGAGGTGTAGCGTTTGGGCGCGAAGGGGGAACGGGCGAGTGGGACGAGATCTGTGATGACGCGATGAATTCACGAATGCCGCGCGAGAAACGGCGGGCCGGAAACATCGGAACTCTACGTTCGGTATCTCCCGACCCCACCGTTTCGCAGTATCTGCCCCGCTCGTGCCCGCCGGACCACCCACGAGCCTCGACCCACGCCCTTCTCCAATCGTGCGCATGCGCGTCAAGCGACGCGCCGCACGGGCGCGCCGTTGCCCTGCTGCTGCTCGCCGCCGCCCTGCCGTCTCCGCCCGCCCATCGTGGCCTTCTGCTGCTCGCGCGAGAGCTTGTTCCCCGCGAACCGGAAGAAGAGCGTGTCGAGCGGGTGATCGCCGTTGTACCGCAGCGTCTCCACCGCCACGCGAAACTCCTTCCCGAGGATCTTCATCGAATCCTTGTCGACCACGCGCCCGAGGTCGTGGTCCACGTTGAACGGATCCTCAATGCATATCAAGTGCCGGTCCAGCCCCTGCCGCTTCGTCCAGCCTGCACGGACCAATGAAACGACGGAAAAACAATCAAGGATTCGCTTGTGTCGTTGCCTGGGCTCAATTGGCGTGCAGCGGCCTGCGCGCGAAGCGTGCTGCCGTGGCGCAGCACGTACCTTTCTGCTCCTTGCTGACGAACCCGCCCGGCGTGCGGATGGACACCACGTCAGACAGGTAGTCGTGTCTGACGTGCCAGTACAGGAAGAAGTTCCACAGCAGGAGCCCCAACCCCATTTGGTTCTGCTGCCCGAAGTTCGTGAGACTGTCCACCGCCGCCTCGTCGTACCCTGCACGCACCGGAAAGCCCGCCGTCAGTCACCTGCACGCCAGTCACGAACGACAAACACAACCCCCCCCCCCCATCCCCACAACGCAAGATCAGATCGCGCTGAAGCTGCTGTGCAAACACCCGCACATTGCAGCAAGGTCCACGCAGCGCCCCGCAGCGAGCGGGAGATCCACCGAGCGCGCAGCGCCAAGCCAGGCCCGGTCCCCGCGCTGGCGCGCAATGGAACAGGACTCCGGGGGTGTTTGGGCAGCGGACTGACCTGTGTTGTACCCGTTCACGATCCGTTCCGGGAAGTTCCTCCGCGGGTCTTGCAGGCACGGCAGGATGGGGGGGTCCTGCGTCTGCAGGAGGTGTATTGCCATGACGGCGTAGCAGTACGACGACAGCGTGCCGCGGTACGCCTCGTTGATCGCGCGCTGCTTCGCCCAGTGCTTGATGATCATCGTGATTCTGCACGCACCAACACACCGCACCGCGTTCGTACCAGCCCAGCAACGACGCAAACACTATACGGCTGCAAAACACCACGCACGCGCCCCGCTCGCAGCTCGCAGCCGCAACGCCGGCCCACGCGCACTCCGCGGCACGGCCCCGCGCAGCACCGCGCACCTCCGCAGCCTGTCGTCGATCCGGCAGTAGTCCGCGAGCATGCGGGTGTTGTATAGCGCCAGTAAATTGTTGATGGTGATGTCGCACGACACGCGCGTCTCGCGGTGCTTGAACTTCAGCAGCGGAATCCGCGACGTCGTGATCGCCTCCACGCCCTCCATCCCCGCCTCCCGGATCACCGCGGCCACCTCCTCGACCACCTTGGCGTGCGCCTTCGTCCGCTGCCCACGCTTCGGCGGCCGCCGCTTCCGCGCCGGCGTCGCGCCTTCGGGGCCGCCGTCTGTCTGCGCCGCGCCGCGGCCCGGCCCGGGGGGGCTCTTGCCGCCCACTGGCACCACGACGACGCGCGACCCCCCCGGGGGTGCGTCGGACGTCCCCCCCGGCTTCTGCCCGTCCGGAGCCGGAGGGTTGGCGTCCGTGGACGCGTCGTCCTCGGGATCCGACTCCGGGTCGTCCGGGAGCTGCATTAGGTCGTCCATGAGCAGAGTCATGTCGATATCGTTGCTGTTGCGCACCATGAGAGGAGTGGCTGCGGACCCGAACACCTCGAGGCGGCCGTGCGGGAACGCCTTGAGCACGATCGCGCGGACGTCCTCGTACGTCTTGCGCATGCGCGCCTTCTCCGCCTCCGTGGGCTCGAGGTCTGCAACGGGGGAGTAGAACACAGAAAGCGACGAGTCAGACGGGGCAGCACGCCGCATCAACGCGCGCGGGAGCAGCCACGCTACAGTTCCCCGCGTCCCGACGCGCCGCTCGTCGCGCCACCAGCCCTGCGCACCCGCCGGCACGCACGCACGCGCAGGCAGGCAGGCACGCGTCGACCGCGCGGGGCACGCACAGTTCTGCACGCGCGCCTCCAGCGCCGCGTCGAGCTGCCCCAGGTTCTTCGCCGGATACACCCCCGCAAACTCCGCCTCCCGCTTCCGCCGCCGCTCCTCCATCTTCGCCGCCTGCGCCCGCCGCTGCGCCTGCGCCTCCTCCTCGCGCCGCTCCGCGTCCTCCTCCTCCGCCGCCTTGCTCCCCGCCGCACCCCCCACGGAAACACCCCCCCCCAGCCCGACTTGCGCGTTCAGCCGCATCTCCAGCTCCTCCACCGTCATGGGCTGCTGCGCCGTGCCCGTGCCGCTCGGGGGCCACGCGGACAGCTGCGGCATGCCGCCTGGAGGCGGCGGGACCGGGGCGCCGACGAGGCCCGCCCGTTCCAGCAGAGAGGGCCGCGAGTGCATGGCGTCGGCCGCGGCGCCGCCGAGGGGGCCGTAGCCGCCGAGGGGCGCGGGCGGCGGGCCGCCTGGGAGCCCTGCGTGCGGGAACCCGCCGGGGACGCGGGAGAGGTCCGGCGGGAAGCCGGCGTGCGGCTGAGGGAACCCAGGGGGAATAGACCCCTGGGGGAGTCTCATGTTGGGGGGCGGGGGGCCCCAGTGGTGGCCGTCGGGGCCGGCGAAGCCCCCGGCGAGCGGCATGCTGGCGAACATGAAGTTCGGTCCGGGGTGCCCGGGCGGCGGGGCTGCGGCGGGGTGCGGTGGCCACTGTAAGAAGTGCCCCGCGTGGGGGGCGAAGTGGGGCGGAAGGGACCCGGGCGGAGGCGGTGCTGCAGAAGGAAGGGCGTGGGGGGTGGGTGAGCGGGTGGAGAGGTGGCGCGGGGGCAAGGGAGCGGCGGAGGCGTTTGGCAGGGGGCGGGAGACTGGCGTAGCACGGGTGGGTGAGCGTGATGCGCAGTGAGGGGAGATGTGGGCGAAGTGGGGGAGCTCTGGAACGCGAGATCGTCTGTGCGAAACGGCTGAGAGGCGCAGGAGCGGCGTGGGTGTCCCGGCGTGGCGTTTGTGCGGCCGGCAGGAGGGCGGGTGTGGGAGATCACGCACCCCCGTGTCCGCCCGGCGCGTTTCCTGGCATTCCGTGCCCTGGTCCCCACGGCGACGGCGCGCCCTCATGCCGGAATCCGTCGAACGATGCAGTCTTCGCTCCATCTCCTACCTGCCCATGCCCGGGCTGCCCGTGGCCCGGGAGCGGCTCGGAGCCGCCGTCCGACATGTGCAGAGTACTCGCGGGGCTCGGCGGGCCCGCGGGGATCGCTCGACGGCCGCAAGGGCGACGATTCCTGCGAAGAGAGCCAGCACGGAACGACGACAAGCTCGCGTCAGTCAGGCAGCGAAACACTTGCGTACGAAACGCACGACAAAGGGTGTCGCGGGAGAGAGGAGCCCGCGGGGACGTTCGTCCGCGCGACGCGTGGCACGGCGGAACAGAGAGCGTTTCCGTTGCGACGCGTGCACGAGGCGCTTGCGGTGTTTGAGCGCAGGTGCCGGCGCCGACGCGGGTGCGACGGAGCTGCCGGCGTCGCTCCCTGCGATACGCAGACGTGCTCGGCAGGCTCGCGAACTCGCTGGACCAGCCGCGGCGCGGCCCACCTACCTCTCGCTGCGTACCTAGTGGGTGACCCGCAGCCGCGTCCCCAGGACGCTCCGTCCGTTCCCGGTCTCCCGGCCCTGCCAGGGAGATCGCAACTGCCCAGGGAGCGCACTCGCGCCGCCAGACTAGCGGCCTGAGGCGTCGCCCCGGCCAGTCTGTCCTGCTGCAAATACCTTGCGTGTGACACCCCCGGACGGCGCAGCACGAGGGCTCTGCGCGCCGCGACGCACCGCCACAGCTCCCCGGAGCGGGGTCCGCGCGTGGCTGCTCTCACAACCGCGGCAGTCTGCGCCGGCGCAGCACACAAGCTCTGCGTTCGCCACACACCTTCTCCCTCCCGTGCTGCCCTGGACGGGCGCGAGGGCCGCCCTAGGCGCCGCGAGGGGTGCGGACGTCATCGAGAACCTGAAGGTCTGCGTAGAATTCACGGTCTTCGTTGACGCAGGTCCCGTTTGCAGCGAGAAAGAGTGCGAACTGCCCGGGCGAGACGCGTAGCCATGACTAGGGCACTAGGCAACTCCCCTTCGTGCGTCATAGAGTAGGCTCTGGGTCGCGCGGGGCCGCATATTCCGGAACGATGTCGCAAAGCGGCTCCGACGGAGACCCATGGCCAGCGCCCGGCACTGCGCAGCTCGCGCCCGGCGTCGACCACGAGGGCTGGCTGCCGGAAGGCTTCGTTCCCGACCGGGACAGGTTCATCGTGTGCGTCGACGTGGACGCCTTTTACTGCCAGGTCGAGGAGCTCCGGGACCCCTCACTGGCTACAAGGCCCATGGGCGTCTCACAGAAGTACCTCGTGGTGCGCCCCGCGTGCCTGCGCGCACAGGCGCGTGGCTGCCTGCCTCGCGCGCGCGCATCCGGAACCACGAGTTTCGCGCGTGTTTTGCAACGATGTTTCTTGATTGATGGCTGCAGGTGACTGCGAACTACCTGGCCCGCGCCGCGGGCGTCGAGAAGCTGATGAACACGAAGGAGGCCCAGAAGCGCTGTCCGGGGCTCGTCCTGGTCCCGGGCGAGGACCTCACTCCGTACAGGGCGGCGGCCCGCAAGGTCAGGCGGGTGCTCAGTCGCTTCGGACCCTGTCAGGCGGGCGGCCTGGACGAGGTCTTCGTCGACGTGACAGGTGCGGCGCAGCCGTCGTCGAGCTCGTCTTGCGGCCTCTGAGCCACTTGAGAGATCTGATTCCGTCCCAGCCAAAAGGGCGCTGCATACTTTGCCGGTCGAGCAGTCGGGCAGGCGCTCGGCGGCGCCGTTGGCGCAGCGGCTCTGCGCGCGAAGTGCGGTCGCTTCCCGCGCAGCTGCCGCAACTCCCCCCTCCCAGACGGCACTCGCGAACTCAAACCTGACAGGCGCCACGGCGGACGGCCCGAACGCCGGACCGGTAGAAGCTGTGGCGCTTCAGGTGGCCTGCGACGACTTCTCGCACCCGAGCACCGGCTCCGCGCCATCTTGCACCGACTTGACGGAAACCTCAATGCAACGACAACGACTGTCAACGCGCTGACATCGTTCATCGATTGATTCCCAACTCCCGAACCATCGCCGTCGAATGCATCACCACGCTCCGTCCCCCAGCCACGTCCTCGCGCTCTCCCGTCGCCTCACCGTCCCGCACGGTGCCGCCCCGTCAACACGCAGCCGAGGTGCTGCGGCGCTGTCGCGCCGAGGACCCAGGGGCGACCTTCGTGGGGCACGTCTACCGCCACCGCCGCGCGGATGCATCCGGCGGCCTCCTGCAGGGCCCCCGGCACCGCCCGATGGACGTCCGCGCCGCTCCGGCGCACACTGAGGGGAGCGCTGACGTCCACCCCCCCCCCCCGCTGTCGGCGCTGTCCGACGACGGCCAGGGGTGGGTGCGCGGGCTGGCGGCGGCGTCGCGCGTGGCCGCGGAGGCGCGCGCCGCGGTGCGGGCGGAGTGCGGGCTGCGGACGAGCGCGGGAATCGCGTGCAACAGGATGCTGGCGAAACTGGCGTCAGGACTGCACAAACCGGACGGACAGACGACGCTGCCGCCGAGCGAGGCGTCGCGGTTCGTGGCGGAGCTTCCGGCCAGGTGAGTTCCGGCCAGGCGGCGCCGCGGGCCGCCACTGCGCATGCGAGACGTGCCGTGGACGGCGTGCTCCAACGGCAGCTCGCTCGCGACCAGATTCAGCGCCGCTGGCTGCGCTCTGACGACGCGAGAGAGGCCGTTTGGGCGCCCGTCGGGCAGCTGCTCTTCGGTGCGCTGCAAGCGCGAACGACGCCATCCACCTGTTGCGCGTGTTGCGTGTCGCTGCGCCGCCGCCGACGACGCTCACCGACCGACTTCCCTGTCCTCGAACCGACTTCTCATGCACTGTGCAATCTTCCGTGGCGCAGGGCGCTGCCGGGCGTGGGCTCTCGGGCGGCGAAATGCCTCTACGCGATTGGCGTCACGTCCGTCGCGGACATCCGACGCGCAGGCGTCGACGCCGTCGCAGCTGCGCTCGCGGCAGGGCCCCCGCGGCTCGACCCGGGCCAGTCCGACACGCCCTCGCCGCCCCCGAAGCCCGGAGTGGCGTCAGGAACAACACCCCCCCGGTTCCTTGCTCAGGCGAATCAGATCTTCCGGATGTCGTGCGGCGCCGATGACACGCCCGTGGAGCCGCGACCGCCCGCAAAGGCCGTGTCGGTGGAGGACTCGTTCAAGTCGTGCGAGACGTTCCAGGGCGTGGAGTCGGTTCTCTCTGTGCTGTGTCCAGATATGGTTTCAAGGATTGACGAGGAGCGCGAGGAGACTGGGAGGGTGCCGCGGACGCTGACGGTCAAGTGGCGGCTGCGCGGACGCGGACAGAAACGCACCAGCGCCAGCACCGCGATGCCCGCCACCGTCGTTGATTGCACAGTGGCGCTGGGAGAACGCGCCACGCGGCTGGCGGCGGCGGCGGGGGGGGTCCTGCGAACAGGCCTGAGGGACTCCGGGGACTTCTGTCTGACGCTGATCAACCTGGCGGCCACGGGGTTCGTGGCGTCGGGTGACTGTGCGGGCAAACGCAGCGCACCGATGCCGGTCGAGGGGGGGGATGTCGCGAAGCGGGCGCGGGGAGACGGGAGCGCGATGCGGAGCTTGCAGGCCCGTCGCGACTACGGGACAGGCACGGGGGCCGGGGGGGCGCTGTCGAAGCGTGCGGAGCGCGCGCTGGTGGAGGGGGGAGTTGGAGAGGAGTCGGGGGAGGGGTGCTGGGAGGATGGGGGGGTGTGGATGGTGGACGGCGGCGGGGAGGTGCTGCCTGGGTATATGTCGTCCGGGGGCTCGTCGGAGGAGTGGGACAGGGTCCGCCGCGGGTGATGCCTGGGTTGCGCGTCACAGTTGCGGCCCGTGCGGGCTCGCTCGCGGCGCGCGAGACTTCGCGGTCCTGCCGACGTCGCGCAGCACGTATTGTACATTCGGATTTCGTCGGTGTCGTTCCCACCGGCGTCGCACTCACCATTCCTCGTGTCATCAAACACTCAACAAAAGATATCTCCCCTTTCCTTCGCACTCCATGTCTTGGCCGTCAAAAGAACCCGTAGGGATTCGGCTGCCGCAAGCAGTACCAGTTGCCGTCGCTCCGCGCCTCCTCCAGCACCGTCCCGTGCCACCTCCACGGCATCAGCGTGTGTTCTACTTCCAACTCCCCCAACTCCTCCTCCCCGTCGTCCCACTCAATGTCCGCGTCGAACGCCGTCAAGTCCAGCCCCCCCACCTCCGAGTCCCACAGCACCATCGACTCGGGGAACAAGGCCCCCGGGGTACCAAAACGCCCCAAGGGCTTGGATGACATCAGCAGCGGGGCCGCGTGGTCGATCAGCAGCGCCGACGCCTCCGTCACCCACCGCTGTATGCTCGGAATCGCAGCAGCTCCGATGTTGCGAATCAACCAGCCCACCGTGTCCGGGCGCACCGCGCTCTGCACCTCAGCGTGCACGTAAGCTGCCCCCATCCTCCGTGGCGCCCTGTCCGGCGCCGCACCGCCGCACCCGCGCGCGTGCAGCTCCTCGTACGCCGGGCCGTCCTGCGACCGCTTCCCCATGCCCGGCAGAAGCCGCACCCACAGCAAAGGCCCCCCCTGCATGCCGCCAGACCCCCCCGCCTCGCTCGCGACGCTGCCGTGCAGGTGCGCCTCGTCCGCCGCGTCCCGCAGGCGCTGCCCCGTCTCGGCCGAGACCATCAGCGTCGGCACGAGGAACGCCTCGTCGCGCAGGTTCCCGGCGCCCATCATCGTGAAAACGTCCCCGGGGGGGTCCACGTTGACCACCAGCAGCGCAGCGGCCCCCGCGTGCGCCGCGGCGTACGACTTCCGCAGGAACGGACACCCGCCGCGCTCCAGCACCAGCACGCTGCCCTGCGGCGCGTCTTCGATGCACGGCCCCCCGCAGCGGTCGCGTTCCGGACAAAGAATCAGCGGCCCCTGCAACGCCGGATACACGCCCTCGTCCTCGTCGTCCTGGCACGCGTCAGCGTGCAGACTCAGGGGCGGACTCGGCGGATGCACCGCGCCCGCGCCGACGAACGGACACTGCCCGCACGGCGCGCTGGCAGCCCGTCGCCGCCGCCGCGCTACGTCGTCAGCGCCGTTCGCGCCAAACGCCTCCTTCAGCCACCGCATCGCCTGCGCGATCCCCCGCTCGGGCCTGCCCTGTCCCGCGTCCTTCCCCCGCTCCATCACCCCCTTCATCGCCAGCTCGTACGCGAACGCCCGCCCGCCCTGACGAAACCCCTGCAGCGACGGCCCGTACGCCGCAGCCCGCGCGTCGAACCGCCCGACGTAGCACTCCCCCTCCCCGGACCGCGCGCGGTCGACCTGCTGCCCCGTCGCCCTCGCGAGCGCGCGCGCCGCCGCGTCCACCGACACCATGGTGACTTCCACCGTGTCGTAAAACGTCTCCGCACGATTTGCACGTAACGTGAGAGCCATGATGTGCGGCGGTTGACCCTCGAGCAGCGCGTGCGCAGTACGTTTCGCGTGGTGCATGCCGCCGCCCGCGAACCGCGCCTTCGAGGCGCTACGAGGCTTTGCGACGTCCGACGGCGGCACCCACAGCGCGCCGACTCCAAGGGAGGTCTGCGGGCCGGCGGGCGGCATGCCGGGCGGCGCGTCGAGCACCGCGGACGCGAAGAAGATCCCCAGGACCTCGCTGTCGTGTCTGGCGTCCTGGAAGACCTCCAGGGTCTTGTTCGCTTCCATTTGGACCAAGGTGCGTCGCGCGCCCTCCCCGCCGCCCCGCATCCGCGCCACGGCGCTCTCAACGGCCACGCACGCGCGGCACCGCCGCTGCATCATGACCTCGCGGTCCCCCTCGCCCACCGACAGCCCCGGCAGGTATGACAACCATGTCGAGCCGCTGTCAGCTGGAGTCGCGGCGAACTCCTCCGCCGCGGGGGCGCGGAACGCGTTGAGGTCCGGCATGATCATCGGCGGCACCTCGCTGTCGCCTCCGCCCGTGCGGATCGCCGGGAGGTCGCCGCAGATGCGCCGACAGCGGTGCCACGGCATGGACGATTTACTCCCCCCCCCCGCCTCGCTGTCCCGCGAGCGGACCCCCGGGAGCGCGCGCGCGAACCGCCGCGACGCCGACGGCGCCCGCCAGTCCGAGTCGTCGTCCGGGAACGCGAACAGCGACGACCGCGTCATCCCGCCTGTCGCCACCGTCGCGTCCCTCATCCTCTGCAGCAAGCGAGGGATCATCGTCGGGCGCCACACCGGTCCCAGCGCGCCGTTATGGCGCGGCGGCTGCCCGGCCGCCTCGGCGCGGCAGACCTGCCAGCGCGGCGTTGACGCCAGCGGCGGCGGCGGGACTCCCCCGGGAGGCTCCGGCGCGCGGCCGTTGGCGGTGCGGCCGGGTTCGGCGCCGTCGACGTCGTCGTCGCCGCACCCGGGAGCGCCGTGGCCGTCGGGGCGCAGCGGGATGCCGCCCAGAGGCAGGTCGAGGGCGGGGGGCAGAATGTGCCCCTCCGTCGTTAGCACAATGTGGTTCAGGAGCTCCCCGGACGACGCCTGCGCGAGCACAATCAAGCTACGAGCATCTGTCTGAGCGTTGCTGTACAGTTCGAGGCTCGTTGACGGGTTTGGCCCGACACATGGACATTGGAAGGCCTTGTTGTGTGTGTGGACAGAAGGGGCGCACCTGCGTGACGTAGAGGTATTTGGCAACCTCGGACAGGAAGAAGGACTCCATCGAGTCCTCGAGAGCACTGTTGCCGTGTTTCGTCACGTCCTGGATCTGCGCGAACCCGCACGTCGAGCGCGTGCGCGGCTCCAAAGTCATTCTGATCGACGCCGCGTGCGCCTGCCAGTCCGGACCGCCCAGAGCCGACATCAGCACGAACCCCGACTCGATGTGCTCCGGCCGCAGCGGGTACGCCTTCATCATCGGGTGCGGCCGCCCTGCACCAACGCACACAGCTATATATTCAGGCGAGGTTTTAGTTCCATTTTGTCCTCGACGGAGTCAGGGGGAGCGTTCAGAGCGTTCGAGAGGAGCTCAGCTGCCGCTGGAGCGCAGCGGAAGGCGCTGCGTGTGCGTTGGAGGAGATGGGAGACGGAAACACTGGGACGCGCACCATCGGGGTGAAATTGCTCCGGAATGGCGTTGTTTTTCGCCCAGACGCCGCGAAACTCCCGGTGGAGCTTCGCGGCGTCCTGCGTCTGGCCGACGAGCGCCTGCAGCCCTGGCCAGAACGCGGCCAGCGACGACAGGAAGGAGGGGGAGTGATGGCCTGACGTCGGGTCCACGTCCGACACCCACGGCCGCATCAACGGGTTGCTGACGTGCACCTGCGCGTCGTGCATGAAGTACATCACCGACGCGTACGAGTCCGCGAACGCCTCCAGCATTTCGTCATACCCCAACAATAAGTACCCTTTCAACAGGTACTCCAAGTAACTGTCAGTCCCGGCGCCGATCGTCGACGCCCCGGCCGCCCACCGCCCGGACTTCACGCCCACCATACCGCCCACCAGTCCCAGCTTCGTCCGCCGCTGGTACAGCGCCACCAGCGCCCGCAGCGCCGCCTCTTCGTACCGCGGGTTGCCCGTCATCCGCGAAAGCGCCCCGAACTCCATGATCAGCGTCCCCGCGCACGCCGTGCACACCTCCGTCTCGTTGTGCCACGTCTTCTCCTCGTGGTACGCCGCCGACCGGTACGCCGCGTCCTCGCGCACGGGCCCAGACAGCCGCACGTGTGTCTTTGGGATTCCCGTTGGCGTGTCGAACGCCGGCATCATGCGCTCGACGAGCTCGACCGCGCGCCACAGCAGGCAGCCCGAGTACGGCGTCGACGCGTCCCACGGCGGCGAGCCCGGCCCCAGCGGCCCCGACGGCCCCGCCTGGTCGCCACCGTCGTCGTCGTCGTCGTCGTCGTCGCTGTCGCTGTCCGGCCAGTCGCCGTCGCTCTTCGCGCCTCCGTTTCCGGCGCCGTCGGCGGAGCGCCGCGGCCAGAGGTCCGTGAGCGTGACCGCGTCGGACTCGGTCCAGTCGCCATTGGCCGAGAGCGTGGTGTTGAGGTTGATGAATGATGGATGTCGTGCGAGGAGGGCGTGGGCGGACAGGAGGCCGCCGACGACGCGGATGTTGGCCTCGAACATGGAGACGAAGTAGTCCTTGTCGAAGGAGAGGCGGTTGCAGATGAAGTCGGTGGCCTCGCGCGACCGCACTGCGTCGCCGACCATGATGAGGGTCGACAGGGTGTCAACGAGGGTCGTGGCGATCGCGCCGAGGTTGCTCTTGCCGGAGCACGTGATCGGCTTGAGCATGTCCTCCGGGAACGCGTGCTGCGGGGCCGGCCGAGGGGCGCGGGTCGCGTTTGGTGTGTGGGGTGCCAGAGCGGTCGTGCGGCGCGGAACTTCGAGGAAATTGGACGCTGAGACAGCTGAATAGAAGGACACTCGGAGGGTTATACGGGGACGTGGGTGGCGTGGGACGCGAATCGCGGCTTGACGCGCCAGAGCTCGACGGAGTGTGCCACAGAGCTTCGCTGCCGGCTGCCTCGCAGCACACGACGCCAATGATCTTTTATATGCAACATGAGGACGGAAAGCGAACGTGACCTCCTCCTGGCGCGCTTCGATGCGCGCTTAGATGGTCGAACGGCGTGAAGCGGCGCTTTGATAGAGTGCTGACCTGTAAATACGCGTCATATCCCTCGACAAGCATCTTCCGCACCAATCGCGCCTCCTCAGGCTGCGGCGGTGGCGCTCCGGAGCGCTCTCGCCTTCTCGCCCACCCGTGCCATGTCTGGAACGCGGCCCCGCCTCGCACCTCGTCCTCTGGCATCGCCGAACGGCCTTGAGGGCCCCGCGGCGCCTTGAGCGGACTCGGCTCGCCGAATCGCCGCTGGTTGCCGTTCGAGTGCGGGACCGTCGCGCCGGCCGCCACGCCGGCGACCGCCAGCAGCACCACGACGGCCCGCAACATCGCCGGCAGCGCTCAGCACCCAAGCACCCCGCAGCGGCCGAACCGCCGCCTCATCGCATGCCCTCGCTCTTCCATCCCGTGCTCAACGCACAGACATGCCAGCGGTGCCGCTGACGCGGCGCAAACTAGCCCTCAGACAGTCCCTCCCCCAGTTTCTCCCCCAGTCAGTCCCACCAATCACACCCCGCGCGACGTTTCTCTCCGGCCACGCGCACGGGATTCGGTACCGGCGCTGCTGAGCCACAGGGGCCGGCAACGTGCCGAGCCCTTCGCGGGCATGCGGCCCAGCGGCCTGGTGCGAGCCATGTGCGACGAATGAACGTCGGACGTCCAAACTGGCACACGAAGTGCCGTGAGGCTGCGGGCGCGTCTGCTGCGCGGGTCTGAGCGTCGTCCAGCGGTCGATCCCGTCCGTGCCGACGTCGAGGCGGCAGCGGAGAGGCCGGGGGTGCAGGGGTGGTTGGTCCAGGTGCGTGCTGCTGGGGCGTGGGAGCGCTGCGTGCGGTGGATGCTCGGTGATAAGAGGCGGCTCACGCTGGTTCTGGCCGGGACGGTGGCCGTGGTGGTGGTGCCCGCGATCGTGGTAGCGATCATTTGAGGGGGGGGGTTAGTAAAGAGAATTACTTCTTGCGGCCGTGACCCGCGACGAGCGCGCCTGGCGTTCGGGCGTTGCCTGGATGCGCCGTCGAGCGGTAGGCCTGCTCGAGCGAGGGGGAAGCGAGGCGCGTGTGGCATGTTCGGCACGCTAAAAAAATCTTGCAAAAATCTTAAAACTTTTTCCTTGCTTCATTGTTGCTCTTGACATATTTAGATTTGTTCGCAGTCTGATGCATATCCTGGTGGTGGTCATTGTCTGATACGGCGAGGTGTGCGAGGTGCGAGCCTGCGCGGGAAATCGAACCGTCAAGACGCCCTCGCCGCATCATCGCTGTGGGCAAACCGTTCGCGTGTCGAAACGGGCGCATCCGAGCCGCACGGCTGAGGACGACGATTTGCGCGTCCATCAGCGCCCGAGATGCCCGAGCGAACGTCGCGGAAGCTGCTGCCAGCAATGACGTGGACGGGTGCGACGTGGAGCTGGCGACAGCGACACTGGCGCGGGCAACGAGATCGGCTCAGCACGCCCTCGCGAGCGAACTGTTCCTGACGTACCTGTGGCCTTATCAGCTGCAGACCTGAGCCGCCCGTGGGACCTTCTGCCCGCGTCGCGACAGCAGAAAAACGACCATGTCAACCGAGGACATCATCGCCTCGCTCAAGGAGTTCTGCGGGGCGAGAAGCATCCCCGTCAACGGCGTCCTTGTCCTGACGGTACAAGAGAACCGGACGACGCGGTACTCGGCCGTCGTCGTGGATTTCGACCGCGGCACGATCCTCCCTAATTTCCCGGCTGAAATGCTCGATGCGTACAGCGAGACGCGGGTCGGGAACTTCCTCGTCTGCTACAAAGCGCAGCTCAAGGTTCCTGAGGGGTTCGACGCTGACGCGCCGGACGGAGCGAGCACCGCGGGCGAGGACGCGCCGTTCTGCTGCAGCCGCATCACACCGTACAAGCCCCGCAAGCTCGCGGCGGAGGGCGTCTTCCGCGACTTCGTCGCCGGCAAGGGCCACCACCCCAGCATCGTGTTCGAGGTCAAGCGCCAGGTCGACAACGGGCCGCTCGTATCCACGAAGTACTACCAGGTGCTCGACGGAGCCGTGCGGGAGGTCGAGGGCAACTTCACGCAGAAGAAACACGCCTTCAAGAACTACAAGTGTCACGAGCACCAGCTCTTTTTCGGCGTCGACCTCTTCAACGCCTCCGGCAGCGGGTACAACTTCCATCACATGAGGCTCAACCCCTTCACCAAGATCGACGCCAGCGTCCTGGCCGACTTCTTCGCCGCGGCCGGCGTGCGCTGAAGCAGTCCCTCGACGCGCCGCAGGCGGGGCGCGGGGTGACGCCTGTCGGCGGCACGCGGAGGTGGCTCTCTACGTTGTTGCTGCAACGGCAGCTTGCTGCGGGGCAGGCGTGTGAGACTGCATGCAGCTTAGCGCAGGGCTCCGTCATAGCGTATCCGTGGGGTTGCGTCGCGCGAGCCTCCCCGCAGCGCCCCGCTGCGAATCTTCCTTGTTGCTTCCTGGCACTTTCTGTGGCTGCATGAGCCAGACATTCGGACAATCCGCGTTACGAGCGCCGTGGCGGTCAGTCACGCCCCGAGGTGCTGCGCGGGCTGACATCGAGGACACCCGCGAGCGCTCCGCACGACACGCCAGTTCTGGGACCCCAGCACAACGCCGCCGACGATCAAGGAACGCGGTCAGGCGACGCACGTGCCAGTGACGGCACGCGCAGGCGGTGTGTGGGTAGTGTCACAAATCCGCGCTGTCCTGTCGCTCGATCGCGGGAACGATCAAAACCTGCGCGACGCGATGGCGCGCCTCTGTCTCGCAACGTGGTGGTCCACCCGTCTTGACGGCTCGGGGGGCGAATGTACATTGAATGCGTGTCTGAGTTGCAGAACGCCAAATTTCGTCCCGATCGCCCGGGGGCCGCTGTCGAGAGGCGCGCTCGCGTCAGGAAACGGAGGGAGGGGGGGTGTGTGAGGTATTTGCGCAGTAGGCCAGTGCACACGGGGCGTTGTGTCAACGTCGCCTCGTGTCGGACCCTGGAAACAAAAGCGCCTCAAGCCAGGGAGGCCATGCTCTGGTCGTGCGAACGCCACCCGTCGCCGCCGGGGGGTGTTGATGCCGGTCGTCCCAGCCCGACGCTCATGACGCGCCGGGCCGCGGGTCGACTCGCATTTGGCCGGACGAACGGGTGGGGGACAGGGACAGCGCGGATGCGACGCACGGGGGCAAACTGTGGGGTTCTGGGGAAGGGGGGGGGTCGTTGTGGGTGTCTGTCGCAAACGGGGCGCAAGAGGTGTGTTTTGTGATCAGCGACGATCTTTCGGTCACTCTGGTCAAATAGCTCCGTCCGCGGGGTCACGGCGCCGCCGGGGCGAAAGGCCGGCGGCGGGCGCGTCGCGGGGCGGCGGGTGGTTCTGATGGTGGCGGTGCAACGCGGGTCGAGAAAGCAGGTCTACGAGCTGCGTGAAAGCGAGGGGGTTCAAGAGCAGCGAGGACCGGGCGCGGACGCGAGCGGAGCGAGGCTGCGACGCTCACGTCACGCGCGAGTGAGGGGCGGGGAGCAAAAGGCGGCCGGGGGGGGGGGGTCACCAAGTTGGTGCCAGTCGGCTGGGCAAACCTGTTCTAGCAAACTATCTGCTCTTGCAAGTGGCGGTGGTTCTGCACGGAATGGCTGCCGCGCCACGCGATTCCCAACGCAGCGAGGCGCTTGCACGGCGCGCTGGGTCTGCTCACGTTCCTCAACGCGGGTGGAAGGGCGCGCCCTGAGGGCGCAGGAACGGCCCAAGCTGTTCTGACGTCGAGTGTTATTGCCTCGGCCGAGGCGGAAAAGGCTCTGGATGTTCCGTAGACGTGCCACGCGGGCTGCGGTGGCGAAGACACTGCTCAAGCGCCGAGAGGCGCCAGACGCGCGCGCGAGGGGTATCTCCGCGCGTCGCGTGCACCTGTCAGCGGTCTGAAAGCGGGAACACTGCATTCGGCCTGCGCGGTCGAGTCGCTCGCCCGTCGGAGGAGGAGAGGCAAGGAGCAGGCTGCAGTTGGGCGGCCCCGGCCGCGCAGGGCGGACACGGGCCGCGCAGTGCAGCGAAAGGGGCATTCTCGGACCGAAGATGAGAGAATCCGTGCACGTGCGTCGCTGCACCCCCTGGGAACCGCCATGTCGCCTGCGAGCGGGTTGGTTGGTTGGCAGGTACAGGGGCGGTTAGCGGCGTGTCGCAACGTGCAGAGCCGCGCATCTGCGATTTTCCTGCTCTTATGCGAGAGAAAGGCCGTGTTACGCGCGGAGATCGCGAGCTGTTGCGCGAACACGGCGGGAACGCTTGGCTAGGATGGGGGGCCCTCGGGCTCTGAAACCGCTCACCAGGGACAGCTCTGCGCGCCGCATGCGGGCTTGTGTGTATCTCGAGCTCTAAGCGAACGAAAGCATCCACGTTGCGCGCCCGCGGACCCTTCAACACGGCACGCGGCCCCGACGCTGCCTCGCAGCAACTGTCGTGCGCTCGGACCGGTCGCTGCGGCGCCGAAGGCGCGGTAAACGACGCTTCTCTGAGTCCTCTCTCGATGAATCGTCGACACCTCCGCGCGTTCCCTGCGTCGGTGGCTCGTGCCTGCGGCCACAGCACACGCGCCAGGATTCTCAGCGATGCGCTCTCCAATCGGGGGCAGTCATTGCGCCGTCGTCGCGGTTTCCGGATAGCCCCTGCCACGCACATTCGCCCGCGCGCGCGTCGCGGCCGGTTCCGGCGCGGAAACGCTCGAAACGCGCACAGATCGGTCCTGCCTAGCTGTCGCGCAAACGTACCAGGACGGCGTCGCCGGGCCAGCCGACGTCGCGAGGCGGCGAGGGCGCTCGCGTACGACGCGCCGCGCGCCGCTGCAGCGGCTCAGGCGCGGCGAAGCCGCGCTGCGGCTGCGAGGCTGCATGCACTTGCCATGCTGGGCGTTCGTCGCTGTGGGGGCCGCTCCGGCCGCACAGGGGCGTCGAAGGACCCCAGCGACGCGAGAGTAACCGTGCCTAGCCGCCCCGCCCGCCCAAGAGCCCCGGGCCAGCCCAGGCTGGCCCGACCGGGCCAAGAGAGCTTGAGTCATCCCAACCACAGAGCTCAGGCGGCCGCTGAGCCTCCAACTGCGGGGTGGCCGCGCGGCGCCGCGGGGGAGCGCGCGGGGCGGCGCACGCGCGCGCGGGCCCAGAGCCTGCCAATACGCGTGCCGGTCTGGCCCGTCGCGGTGACGCGAGAGTCGCGTGACGTGGCGGCGCGCAGGGGGCGCTGTGTTACTCAAGACGCGTCACGCAGGCGTCGATGCGGCTCGATGGCGCGGCGGGGCAGGCGCGGGCTGCATGATGTCGGCGAATGCGACCCGTGGCGCCGCTGCCGTGCACGAGCGCGCGTGTCGGCCTGCGCGGAGTGTTGCGGCGACGTTCAAGTTGCATCGAGGCCGTTTCCGGCGGCTCAGTGCGCCGATAGGCCCTGACCCGCGCGTCACGGCTGTGGAGCAGTCAGGAGAGAGCGGCGCGGGACGAGATATGAAGCGGCGTCTCGAGATTCTTCGTCAGGACCGGGGAAACCCCTTTGGGTATCACACGCTGCAGGAGGCGCGTGCGCGAGTCTCGGAAGTGCCAGTACTTGCGACTCGAGGCTGAATTTATGCGAGAATGCGTTGCTCGAGTCCGATTTCGCAGGGGCTCGAGTACTTCGACCACCCAAGCGGCTACGTGGCGTACATGGTGACGAAGGTCGTGGCCCCGCACCGCTTCCCGTTCCGCCACACCGTCCCCGTCATCCTGACAGGTTCGATTCGTCCCCGTCAGCGACAATCCGGTCCGGCGATCGCGGCACGGCGTCGCGTGGAACGTCGCCTCCGTTTCGTGACGCGCTGTTTCGCAGCTGCCGTGCAGACCCCGTCCTGCGTTTCGCGGATCGGCAGTCGGACGGCGAGCGCTCCGCCGAGGACGCGATGCTCGAGGTCATGCGGGCGTTCCGGGCGCGGTTCCCACGTTTCGTTGTCGCGGTGGCGTCCTACGCCTTCGCCCGCGCGCTGCACAGGTGCGCGCCGGGCTCCGCAGCGACGCACGTGCATCTGCCAGCGTGATGATAGTTGTGCGGAGCTGCGAAATGGCGTGCGCTTCCGGGCCCGAATGACTCCCCCCCTCGCGCAGATTAGACCCCCGTACACACATCAACCACTCGGGGTACGACACGGTGCTGTCTGTCCAAGACTACACGTTCGAGGGCGGCCCGAAGAAGACGCTGCGCAGCGACGTGAAGCGCGGGGGCCGGAGGCTCGAGGTCCTCGAGGTGGGACCCCCCCCCGGCGTGCGTCTGACCGACACGCTGCGGGGCGAGCTGGAGACCGTCAGCAAGGAGTGGCTGGCCGAGCGCGGGGAGGACGAGATGTGGTTCGTCATCCGGTGCGACCGCGCGCAAAACACATCACACCGCGTCCGCCCAAGCGAAGTTTGATATGAAAGGATCCAAAACAGATATGACATTGCACTTGCTGAGCCGCGCAGGCCCTTTCTCGCGAGCGGCGAGCCAGGCGTGCGGCTGTTCGCGGCGCGGGAGCGCGGCGAGGGCGGGCGCCTCGTGGCGCTCGTCGCGTTCGACCCCGTGTACGAGGCGGGGCGCGTCGTCGGCTACTACGCGTCCACGGTCCGGCAGACGTCGAAGACGAACTGCGCGTCGGTGCTCATCATGAGCCGCGCGCTCGAGGTGTTCCGCGCCGAGGGCGTCCGCGACCTCAACCTCGGCCCCGCGCCGCACTACATGGTCGAGAACACGGGGGAGTTTAAATACCGCAAACCCATGGTTCTTTTTTCGCGCATCGTGTTCAACGCCGGCGCGGAGTTCTATCCCTGCAGCGCCGTGGCGTACGCGCGGCGCAAGTACTGGGGCGGGGCGGGGCCGGACGGGCGGCCGCAGGACCCCAATGTGTCCCTACGGCCCATATACGCCGCCGACACTCTGCCTGACGGCGTGCTGCACTACGCGGTGTGGAAGCAGGTGCGGGCTCGGAGCGGCTTCATGTGCCGCGCGACGATGCGGCGCCTCGTGCGCGCGGGCTGCCGGCAGGCCCTCGCGCGGGCGCGGGCGCGGGCGCGGGCGCGGCGCGGGCGCGGGCGCGAGCGCGGGCGCGGGCGCGGGCGCGGGCGCGGGCGCGGCGCGGCGGGTGTCTGACCCTGTGCTGCAACGCGTCAGACCAGGAGGGCGCGGAGGACCGGGGGACGGTCGAGGCACGCACGGGCGGTTCGTCCGGGGGGCCCACGACGACGACGACGGGCGGCCGGAGCGACGGCGCTGCCGGGCGCGTCCCGGGACGACGGAGCACAGCTGTGGGGGGCGCGGCGGACTGCGCGCATGCCCGGAAGGGCCTGCGCGGCGCGCTGGACGTGGCTGCAGATGACAGCCTGGTCGAGGCGGCGCAGGCGCCGGAGAAGGCGGAGCGGCGGCGGACGACGCCAGCGGCGGGCGTGTGCGTGCGGGGGGGAGTGTTCTCGACGCCGCTGTCGCAGGGGGGGGCGTCGCCGCCGGCAGCGGCAGCTGCGCCAGGGGCCGCGGGGTTCCGCGCCGTGCGGGCCTCCGCCGCCAGCTCCCCGGGGCAGCCGCTGTCGCCGTCCATGCTCTGGGGGCGCGCGCGTCAGGACGATGCGTCTCCGCGGCGGACGAAGGCCGCGGCGCGTGGCGGGTGGGGGGTCCACGTGGTGCTGGAGCGCACGAGCGGGGCCGAGAGCACCGCGGTCTCGCACGGCAGCGACGAGTCGGACCTGGCCGCCGTGTGAAGCTCGGACCTATTATAAAGCTATAATTAGTATTTCCAATTCATTTCGACGCCGGAGCTTGGGTGCCGCTGTTTCCCGGAGGACTCGCAGTCGCGCGAGCCAGCCGCCGGGGGTCTCCGGCGGCGGCGCGACCGACGAGCGGGGTCAGGCATAGCGGCGTTGCCAGCGCCGTCGCGCAAGGTCGGGCGTGCATCGCGCCGCGCTCGGTGGGCCATTCGCGTGCGCGTCGACACGGACCTGGTCGAGACGCAGCGGCTGCGCGCCCCCCGGGGGCGACTCGGAGCGGTTGCGCGCACGTACCGCAGCCGCAGGCGTGTTGATGCGTACGGCGCTGCTGGCGTGCGAACGTTCGTTTCGGCAGCAAGAACACGCAAGCGGAGCGCGTGGATCTGGTGGCTCGCGCGTGCCGCGCGAGGGGCCCGCTTGCGGCGCGCGGGCTCGGGGCGCGGCGTCGCGAGGTGTGGCGGGGCAGTCCGTTGGCTGAGATAGGAGGAGGGTGCAGGGGACGTCGTAGAAACGTGACTGGGCTCCACGAGCTGGACCCTGGCACAAGGGCCGGGCTTTTGCGGCGCACGCGGCAAAACCAGAATCCCGCAACGGCATCTCTAGCCGGCAGCGATTGTATCTGTCCCGCGACGACGATTGTCGCACTGCACACCCGCAAGCTGAGGCCAACTTCACCCTTGGACGCTCGCTGCGAGCACCAGTGTTGCGCCCCCCTAGTCCCCGCACCGCCCCGCTTCGCCGCAAGAGGCCGGGCCCGGCAAGAGTCACGCTCTCACACGCGGCATGTCGGCGAAACCCGATCCCAGCGCCGGCGGCGAGCAGTGGAAGGCGCAGCTGAAGCTGCCGCCCAAGGATGATCGTTACAAGACCGAGGTGCGCGCCCCCGGCCGCGCGGCTCGCCGGCACCGAGCGAGGCTGTTTGCATGGGCCCGGTGCGCGGGCCGCGGTCGCCCGCGGCGGAGCGGTCCGAACGGCAGCGCCGGTCGAGCTGCTCTGCAGGACGTGACGAACACCAAGGGCAACAGCTTCGAGGATTACTTCCTGAAGCGTGAGCTTCTGATGGGAATCTACGAGAAGGGCTTCGAGGTTCCGTCGCCCATTCAAGAGGAGTCGATCCCGATCGCTTTAACCGGCCGCGACATCCTCGCGCGCGCCAAGAACGGCACGGGAAAGACCGCGGCATTCGCTATTCCCGTTCTGGAGAAGATTGACACCTCCAAGAACCAGATTCAAGGTCCGCGCCCCGCGCACGCGCCCCCCCTCGCCCGCACGCACGCCTGTGCAACCTCCACCCCCTCCCCACGCCGCCCCCGGGCCCGCGCCGCGCCGCACAGCCCTCTCGCGCCCAGATCCACCCACCCGCGCACACCAGCCAGCGCGCCGACGCCCCCGCCGCCCGTGGCGCGCTCTGTTGCAGGAGTCATCCTGGTCCCCACCCGCGAGCTGGCCCTCCAGACCGCCTCGGTGTGCAAGGAGCTCGGCAAGCACTTGAAGATCCAGGTCATGAGCACCACGGGCGGCACCTCCCTCAAAGAGGACATCATGCGCCTGCACCAGACGGTGCACCTCATCGTAGCCACGCCCGGCCGGCTGCTCGACCTGGCGTCCAAGGACGTCGCGAAACTCAAGAACTGCGGCGTCATCGTGATGGACGAGGTCCGCGCCATGCCAAACCGCGCCCCCGCGGCCCGGATCCCGCACCGCACGCCGCGCGAGCGCGCCCCGCCCCGCACCCACCGTGCGTGGTCCCGCCGCGTGCCCCCGCGCAGGCGGACAAGCTGCTGTCCCCGGAGTTCCAGCCGCTGGTGGAGCAGATGATCTCCTTCCTCCCCGAGGACCGCCAGGTCCTCCTGTACAGCGCCACGTTCCCGGTCACGGTGAAGAGCTTCAAAGAAAAGCACCTGCGCCGGCCGCACATCATCAACCTGATGGAGGAGCTCACGCTGCGCGGGATCTCGCAGTTCTACGCTTACGTGGAGGAGCGGCAGAAGGTGCACTGCCTCAACACGCTCTTCTCGAAGCTGCAAATCAACCAGAGCATTATCTTTTGCAACAGCGTCAACCGCGTGGAGCTGCTGGCGCGCAAGATCACCGAGCTCGGGTACTCGTGCTTCTACATCCACGCGAAGATGCCCCAGCACCAGCGCAACCGCGTCTTCCACGACTTCCGCTCCGGCCACTGCCGCAACCTGGTGTCGTCCGACCTCTTCACGCGCGGCATCGACATCCAGGCGGTCAACGTCGTCGTGAACTTCGACTTCCCGAAGAACTCGGAGACGTACCTCCACCGCGTCGGACGCTCCGGGCGCTTCGGCCACCTCGGCCTGGCCATCAACCTCATCACCAACGAGGACCGGCAAAACCTCTTCCGCATCGAGCAGGAGCTGGGGACGGAGATCCTGCCCATCCCGCCCGCGATCGACAAGTCCCTGTACTGTCGCTGACGATCCGCGGCGCCCCGCTGTACCAGCCCCCCTCGCTTCACCCCCCCCCCCCCGGCCAGGACATTGACTCACCTGGCGGTCTACCCTACCCTGCCTCTACCCCGCCTGCACCTTTTTGCCTGCGCGGCGCCACGGCGCCCCCCGCGCAACGCCGGACATTGATGCGCCCTGCGATGCACGCCCTCAGATCAGACACACTCTCACAGGTTTTTCACGACGGTTGTTTTTCAACGGTCGCTCCCCCCCCCTCCCCCCACGCGCTGGCGGCGCGCGGCCCCGCCCCTCCTAGCACCGCTCAGCACCGCTGCGGGGCGGACGCGGGAGGCACGCTCTCTCTCGCGGCAGCGGCGCACGCGTGCGCGGGCTCCCCACGCACCGGCGCCGTGCCGCACCCCCCCGCCCGCCCCGGTCGATGCGGGCCGTGCTCGATCACGGCTCACCCTCTACCGGCCCTCGGCGGCAGTCTCCTACGAGCAGCAAGCCGACGTTCTCTAAATGATATGTACCCTACAATCCCTCACCCCTATCTGCTCCCTCGCCCCCGGTCCCCACTACCCACACAACCGTCCCCACACACGGCTCCCGCGTCCCGGCCACGGACAGCCGTCCGCGCGCCGACACCGCCGTCTCCGCCGCTATGGCATGCGCGCGACAGCGTCAACCAAGCGCCCTCAAGGGAAGCTCTGGTACGCTGCACGGGCCGCTCCGGCACCGACGCGCTCGCACGGCTCGCGCCGCCCCCGCAAGCGGCCTCCGGCAGGGCTCGGTGACTGCAGGCTGCAGGGGGGTGTATGGCACACGGGGCTCGGTGCGTGGGGCCGGGCGGCCGGCCCGGCCCTCGCCTCCCTCTTGCGGCTCGCGCGGCCCCGCGTCGGCCAGCCTGCGAACTCACAACACCCCACGGGACACCCCCCTCCCACACCCAACGTTGCATTGCTCGCAACGGAGGAATACCCTCCCCTGATCTTCGCAACGCAACTCCAGTTCGGGGCGCGATCCGCGGACAGCAGCAGGTCGCTTTCGCATCTGCACGCGGCCCGCGGCGGCACACCGCGCAATAAACTCGGTTGTGCTTCACCTGAAAGGTAGCGCGCCAACCGCCGCGGCGCCGCGTCGCAGAGCGCGCGAATCTCGTGCCCCTGCTGCCCCACAACGACCACGAACCAGCCTTGCGACGCGCTCCCCTCGTCGGGCGCGCGGTTGCCCCTTGACCCCCCCCTTCACCCCTCCCCCCCTCCGCTTTCCTTGCCGTACCCTCGGGCTCGCGTCGCGCGCGTTCCCGGCGGAGGACTCATCGTTTCGGTCCGCCGGGCTCGCCGCTGCGCAGCCTCTCATCGCCTCTGCCTTGGTAACGAAGCTGTCTCTGTTGACAGCGTTGCGGCGGCCCCCCGCGCGCGTGCCGCGACGCGCCCCCTGCGAGGGGTCGCCGGCGCGCGTTGGCGGGGCCGCCGCAGTAGGCACACGTCGTCCTGCCAACCACCGGTGCCCGCCGCGCCGCGATTTCGGGCCGGGAGGTGCCGCGCAACGCACTCGCGAGGTGGGCGAGGTAGCCACCACGCGCAGTACGGAACAGAACCCGGCAACTCATCTCACGACCCCGCCGTGAGTGCGTGCGCGCTTGCTGGCGATGCCAGCGCCCCGGCCCGAACGCACCTGTCGCCTGCGGCAGGGGCGCCGGCGCACAACACCACCCTCGCGCCGCGACGGCGCCTGAGCTCGCGAGCAAGACGTGGCGCGCCGTGGCCTGGCTGGGCCACGGCCGGCGCCGCGTCGCTGAGCTCGGGAGCCGGCCGGCTTGAAGATCCCCGGGGGGACTGAAGCGGCCACTGCGCCGACCCCCCGCGCTGGCGGCGGCCTCGCGGCGCCGCGCTGCGCGTGTGCTTCCCCGTGGAGCGCACGGCGCCGCGCGGGGCTCCACAGACCCCGCTGCGCGAACCTACTACACCCGTCATCAGCGGGGAACCTCCTGACGAGCGGAGAGACCCCCCCCCCTGGCTCAGGGCGGGGAACTCGCACACTTGCGCGGAAGCGGCAGCGTCCGGACTTCCTGGGCCGCTGGGCCGCTGTGCGGGACGCGGCGCGCCTGCGGGATGGCGCAGGCGTGCAGCTATGTATCCCGCACGATGTGACGCCCACACACTGTTGCGACGCACGGCGATGCGCATAGCTGAGATCGTGGGTGATGGAGAGGTGCGGTCCGGTCCTGGTTCGAGGTTTATGGAGTCGTGAACGTCGGGTGCGCCAGCCAGACCTCGAAACCCATCTTCCCGCCCGTCCGAGCCCTGCCGTTGCGGGTCCGACTGTCGGCTGCGAGTTTGAGCGCGGCTGCGTCCTGGCAGCATCTCGTCCGCGCCAGGTGGCTGCCCCATGCAGTTCTGGCAAGCTACGACCCGCGAAAGAACATTGCACTCCGTCGCACGTCGCGCCGGACGTTGCGCGCACATCTCATCTCATCGCTGCATGCGTCACATCGCGCGCCAGACCGCCCGTCCGTCAGGCCACCGTCAGCGCGGCCACGCCCTCCTCCACCCCCGGGGGGGGAGTCGCCTTTTGTCCCCCAAAGCGCAGCGCCCTGGGGAACGCCCGCGCACACACACCCCGCAACCGCTCCGCCTCCCCTGGACAGTGCAGCGGCGAGCGCTTGTCCAGCAGCGCCGCGTACACCGCCTCGCAGCCCCTCAAGTCCTCAGCAGGCGTGCTCCTCGCCTTGGAGGCTGCGCTTGCCAGCAACGCCTCCACCACACTCACGAGCTCCGCCGCAGCCGCCTCTCCGCCACACACCCCCGTCACCGCCCGCGCCTCCGCCGCCGCGAGCGCGTGCCCGACCGACGCCTTCCCGTGCTGTGCCGCCCATGCCTCGGCGTACGCCTTCGCCGTCGCCCCCTCCGCCCCCAGCAGCGCCTCCGTGCCGCTCTTCAGGATCTCCGCCACCGCCGGCGCGTCCTCCTCGCCCTGCGCGCCCGCCGCCGCCAGCCGCGCCGCCATCCGCGCCACGTCCGGGCTCTCGCGCCCCGCCAGCCCCGCCGCCTTCTGCACCGCCTGCAGCGCGAGCAGCCGCCGCCCACGCCGCATGTGCACCTCGAACGCCGCCTTGTGCGACTCCAGCCGCCCCCCCCCGAACTGCCGCAGCCGCGCCACGAGCTTCGCGGCCTCCGACAGGGGGTCTATTGTGCTGACCAAAACACCCCCGTCCGGGTCCGCGTCGCGCTCCCCGCGGGGCGCCCAGCCCGGCGGCGGCCGCTCCCCGCGCTTCGCGGCCCGCAGCGCCTCCTCTTGCTCCTTCTTCTTCTCCGCGCGGTACTTCTTCCGCTCCGCCTTGTCCATGCCCTCCAGCACCGCTGCTTCGCGCTCTTCGGGGGACCGGCGCAGCGCGGGGGTGTCGTGGAGCTCGCAGAGGATGTCGACGGCGAGCGTCGCGGCCTCGAGGAACCGCGGGTGGCGGTAGATCTTGTTTGATACCTCGAGCATGTCGAGGTAGCTGCGCAACGTCATCTTGCGCATACAGTAGCCGTGGAAGTCGAACTGGTCCTCCTCGAAGTCTGCGCCGCGGCGGGGGAGCGCGGGCGCGCGGGGTCGGCGGCGTGCGCGGGCACTGCGCTGATGATGGAGGGCTGCGGCACTAGGACCGGCGCTGGGGCACTAGCGCATGTGGTGGCGAGAAACGCAAAAAACGCCGCCGCGTGACGCTAGGCCGTCGAGACGACACCCGGGATCGGGTCGAGAGCGACGTGGTCTTAGGTCTTGGGGCGGTGGATGCATGCTTATAATAATATAATAAAAGGAATGATTCATCGATACGTAATGATTCTTATAATGCAGGCAACTTGGCCGAGCACGCACCTTCGTAGTGCCGGAACACCGCGAACAGCTTCTTCAGCGCCTTCCCGTGCCCCGTCTCGTCGCCCTCGCGCCCCTGCTGCACGTGCGCGCGCGCGGCCTCGATTTCATACCACGCCGCCTGCATGTCGTACAGATTGTTAATACCGTTCCCCTCGCGCGTAAACACCCCCGCCACCGACTCCGCCTTCGCCACGCGCCCCGCGCGCAGGAGCTGCGCCACCGCCACCGAGTTCATATACCGGTCACTCGCGTCCTTGCTCCTCGCCTCCTCCGCCGCCGCCGCCGCCCCGTGCAGGTCGCCCGCCGCCTCGAGCAGCGCCGCGCGGTTCGCGTGCAGCTCGGGCTCCTCCGGCGCGAGCCCGCGCGCCTCGTCGCACGCCTCCAGCGCCCCCTCCAGGTCCCCCACCACCCCCCTATGCTGGCTCAAGAAATGCAGCAGCCACGCGCGGCGCTCCCGCGCCGCCGGGTCGTCGCCGGCGCCGCCGCTCGCGCCCGCGCTCTCGAGCAGCTCCGCCGCGATCTCCCCGAGCGCGGCCGCCTTCGCGGCGTCCGCGTACAGCGGCCGCAGCGCCGAGAACAAGCTGGGGACCCCGCGCCGCACCCACGCCCCGATGTAATCGCTCGCGGCCTCGCGGAACTCGCTCCCGGCGAGGAAGTCGAGCGGGAGGCGCCGGCACGCGTTCGACTTCGGGTGCGCGGCCGCCAGCTCAGCGTAGAGCGCGCGCAGCCGCGGGAGGGTTGCGTCCGACGCGGGACCGGGCGCGTCCGTGCCGGGGAGGCCCATGGCGCGCCGGAGGCCGTCGTGGTACGCGAAGTTCTCTGTGTTGCGCGCGAGGAGCGCGCGGTACGCCTCCGCGGCCTCGTCCTTGCGTCCGAGCCGGAGCAGAAGGCTCGCGCGAGCGCCAAGCATGCTGGGGAGGTCCGTGATGGCGCTGGCGTGGGCGTCGAGGTGCGCGAGCGCGCCCTCGAGGTCGCCCTTGTCCTCGAGGACGTGCACGCGGTACATGTGCAGCTCCGACGCCTCGTACGGGTCCTCCGCCGCGTCGCTACTCGCCGCGCGCATACGGTCCAGGATCGCCAGCGCCACGCTGCAGGGAGGGGGGAGCGCTCGGGGCGCATTGCGGGGAGGGCGCGGAGGAGGCGCTGCTGCGGCGCGGAAGCGAGGGGCGCGGCAGACGGGCGTTGGCGGGCGACGAGGAGACGGGCAACAACGAGTGGCGGTGCGCGCGCGGGGGGCTCGTGGGTCGCCGGGGGCGCACTCGTGGTTGCCGTTGAGGTGGTGCGCGACGGCGAGCGCGACCCAGTTGCCCATGATCTTCGGGTTCGCCGTCAGCATCTTCTGTCGACTTTCCAGGAACCCCGCCAGGTCCCTGGTCTGGATCTGGATGTTCGCGAGGTCGCGCAAAATCGGCCCGTTCTCGCTGTCCAGGCGCAGAGTGTTCATGTAGCACTTGACGGCCTCGGCGTAGTTGCGGTCCAGCTTGTGCAGGAGCCCGAACACGTGCCAGCAGAGGTGCGAGCGGACGTCCAGCGCCAGCGCGAGCTTCGCGAGCTTGAACGCCTGCGCGGACGGCGTGCCGCGGACGGTCGTCGGCGCGGCGCGCGGTCGCGGGCGGCCGGCGGCGAGCGGGGCGCCGCGAATCGGTGTGAGAGGAGCAGCGCGGGCCAGGGTGGGCGTGCCTCAGCCTTGAGCTCCTTGCTGTTCGGGTCGCTGTGCGCCGTGACGAGGGCCTTGATGGCCATGCTCTCGGCGTGCTTCGGGTGCTTCTCGAGCAGCTTATCGACGGTCTTCAGCGCCCGTCTGTACTGCTTGGTCTCATACAGCTTCGTGGCCTCCCTGCGGCGCCCACGGGAGGCGGGGGCGGCTCTGCGACGGCGTACGGCGCGTTGCGCGCAACGGAGAGTGCCGCGGCGGCGGAAAGCGGCCGCGAAAGCGACGTGGCTGCCTGGGACGCGCAGCGGGCGTGGGCGTGGGTGGCGTCTCGCGCGAACTACAACGCGCAGGGCTGCTCTAGCGCGCCCCCGCCGTCGCTCCGGCCTCGCGTGAACGTTGGTCGTCGCTGTGCCGCGCTCAGGGCGCGGCGGAGATCCCTGGCTGCGCGTGGGAGGCCGGTGGCCGGTGGCGCCACTGCTTCGCTGCGCCGCACGCCCGCCTGACTCAGGCAGGCAATCTCATGTTTCGCGAGCAGCCGCCGCAGACCGGCAACGACCCCGCCAGCCCGCGTCCCCACGGAAAGAACGCGCACGGCGCCGCTGCGGGCACCCAAACCCCACAGAGCACCGCGGGCGCCCCCAGGCGCGTTTTGCGGCGGACTCGCGTCGCCTCGCGGCCGCGTCGCGCCGCTACGGCCTCACGCGGTCGATATCCGCACCTGAAGAGCTTCTGATCCTTCGGCGGCAGCTTCCCCGGGTCCCCCGCGCCGCCAGGGCCCCGCCCGGCCATGTTCCCGACTGCCGCGCGCCGCGATCACTGCCGGCACGCCAGCGCGGACTACCTCGCGATCTTCGTCGAAATACGCGCGCCCGACTGCCCCGCGCGCCGCCATCGCGCCCCCTCGACGCGCCAGCGCCCGCCGGGCCCGTGGGGGCGTTCGCTCTCCACGCTCCCCCTCACGGCGCCGCCCCCCGGGCCCGCTCGTGGCCCCGCGGGGCGCCCCGGCGCGCGCAGAGCGCACCGCGAGCGCGCGGTCTCGTCCAGGCGCGTCCATCCGCGCCGTCCGCGGGGGCATTCACGGCACAAGCACCTACACTGTAAACAGAGAGCTGAGCGGGCCCGGCTCGGCGCATATAGGCCCGGAGAGGCGCCGCTTCGGCGCTTCCCGTGTTGAGAGACCCGCGATGGAGGCCGCCGCGGCCGCGGCGAGCCCCTGCGCGGCGGGCGCGGCGCCCGGGGCAACTGCTCTGGTGCCCGAAGACAAGGCCTTCCAGCCTATCTCGTTCGTGTACCGCCATCTGCACAACAGCATCCGCACAGGTGCGCCGCCCGTCCGCCTCGTGCCGCCCGCCGCGGCCGGCGCCGCCCCCGCCGCCCGGGCCGCCGTCCCGACGCCATCACTGGCGGATTCGCCCTCTGTTTTTCGAGGCGCGGGCTCCAGGGCCGCCTTGCGCGACGATACTGGCGTCCTCGGCGCGGCAGACGCTCGATGGGCGCCGCTGGGCCCGCCCCCGCGCGTCGCGGGCGCGCCCCGGCGCGTGCCACGCTGCGCACGCTCTCCTACGGGATGCTCGTGCCCGCGCCGCTTTTCCCGGCGCTAAGACGGCCCGCGTCGCGCGCCACCGGGCCTGCGAGGTCCGTCGTGACGCAAAGCACGCCGGGAACGGCGCCGCGGTGGAGTATGCGCGCTGTGCGCCGCGTATTTCGCCCGTGATCGTCGTTCGAGGCTTTGCTCTGGGGGGGGCTCGTGGCGGGCCCAGGGCGCGGCTGCGCTCGCGCTGGGTCGCGCGCAGCGCAGCTGAGGTGGTGTGCGGTAGAGCGCGCTGCTGGAGCGGACATGCCGCGCACCGGCGCAGCGCGGCCGGGCGGGCCTGTGGGGCGGCGGTCTGTGTGTGCGGCGCTGACCCGTTTCTGCCCGTGCCGCGTCGCCCGCAGAGCTCGACGCGCTGGAGAAGCTGGTCATCTCGCTGCACACCGTCAACGCCGGCGAGGAGGCGCCACCCCGCCTGGCGAGCCAGCTCAAGGCCCTACAAGACCAGTACCGCTTCGTGCAGGAGGTGTACAAATACCACTCCGTAGGTACGCACCCGCGGTCACACCATCACCGTCCACCTCTGCGGCCCGCCTCCCGCGCCGTTCCCGCCCCACGCGCCCCGCGGCGCCGCGTTTTTCCTGCCCGCTTCCACCCGCCTTCACGCTCCGCTCCGCCCGCGCCCGCGCCGCGCACGCGGCGCCCCGTCTCACAACACGCCGTACCTGCACGCCCGCAGTCGAGGACGAGGTCGTGTACCCGGCACTGGAGAGCAAGGTCCAGAACGTCACTTTTGCCTACATGGTCGAGCACGAGGACGAGGAGCGGCTGCTCGGGGAGCTCGCGGGGCACCTCAGCCACGCCCTCGCGGCCGTGGACCCCTCGCCCGACGCCTCGGGGCACGTCCCCGACCCCGCAGAAGCCCTCCAGGTGTTTTCTTGCAAGGTCGAACAAGTGCACCTCACGCTGCGGCAGCACCTGCTCAAGGAGGAGCGCCAGCTCTTCCCGCTCCTGACGCAGCACTTCTCCTGCGACGAGCAGGCCGCGCTCGTCGGCCAGTTCCTCTGCTGCATCCCCCTCGAATCGATGTCGTCCGTGTTGCGATGGTTGAAACGCGGAGTGCCGAGAACCGACCTTGTCGCGCTGCAACGCGCCATCCAGGCCGCCCCCGGCGGCGACCTCCTCAAGGACGCGATGGTCGCGTGGCTCGAGCCCGAGGCGGGCCCGGACGGCGCGGCAACCGCCACCACCGCGCCGACGCCCGCGGACGACGACGACGACGACGGAGAGGCCGCGACGGACTCCGCGGACGCGTCCCCGATGGACGTCGTCGTGCACGTTCACGGCGCGATCCGCGCCGCGCTCTCCTCGACCGTCGCCGAGGCTGCGGACGTCCGGACATCGTCGTCGATGTCCCTTGCCTCCATCGAAGCTTTGCAGGACCGGCTGCGGTTCCTGAAGCAGGTGTACTCCTTCCACCTCGAGTCCGAGCAGCGCGTGATGCTCCCGGCGCTCGCCGCAGCGCAGCGGCGCGCCAAGGGCGCGGACAGGGCGCTGGCGGAGGTGTACGCGCGGCACACGGGCGACGCGCACGACGCGGACGACGGCGGCGCGGAGCTGGACGAAATCGGGCGGACGCTGCGGCAGGCGGTCATGCACGTCCGGCGCGGGACGCGCCACGGCGCGGACCTCGCGCGCACGGCCTGCACGAAGTGCGAGGCTGCGTGCAACGGCATAGCCGACCACATGACCGAGGAGGAGCGCGACATTCTGCCGCTGCTGCAGCAGCACCTGCCGCGGCGCCGGCAGCGCACGCTCGCGCTCCGGACGCTGCGCGCGATGCCGCTGCGGCTGCTCGAGCACGTGCTGCCGCGCGTCGGGTCGCAACTCCCCCGGGGGGCGTCCGACGCGGTGCTCGACGCGCTGCGGCCCGCGGACGGCGCGGGCGGCGCGGCGGACGCCGCGCTCGACGCGCTGCTGCGCGCGTGGGCCCGCGGCGACGACGCCGGCGCCGCGAAGGGCGTCGTCTTGGGGGTGTCCGGGGCCCCGCCGGGTGTCGCGGTGCCCGGCGCGAAGCGCCCGCGGTCGCCCGGCGACGGCGGGGCCGCCGCGCCCCCGCGCAGCGCCGCGCGCGCGCCGCGCCCTCGGCCGCCGCGGACGCCACGCACGGCGGCGCCGGAGGCTCGGTGCTACCCGAGGCGCCCGCGACACCCCCGTCGGCCGGCGGGGCGCGCACGCAGGGCCCTGCGCCGATCGACCACATCTTCGGGTTCCACAAGGCGCTCAAGAACGAGCTCGCGCAGCTCGAGGACGACGCGATGTCGCTCGGGCTGGGCGGGGCTGCCATACAGGAGGGCGCCCTGCAGCGGCTGGCGGGGCGGTTCCGGTTCCTGTGGGGCATTTACCGCGCGCACTCGCACGCGGAGGACGAGGTCGTGTTCCCCGCGCTCGAGAGCAAGGAGCGGCTCCACAACGTCACGAATTCCTACGCCATCGACCACCAGCAGGAGGAGAGCCTCTTCTGCGCCCTGGACGAGACGCTCGCGCGCGTGCAGGACGCCTCGCTGGCGAGCTCCGAGCTCGGGCCGCTCATCGCGTCGCTCCAGCGGCAGTGCGCGGCCATCCGCGCCGCGGTGACGCTCCACGTGCGCTCGGAGGAGGAGGGCCTCTGGCCGCTGTTCGTCGAGCACTTCACGGACGAGGAGCAGCGGCAGCTCGTCGGGACGATCATCGGGCGCACGGGCGCGGAGGTGCTGCAGGCCATGCTGCCGTGGGTCACGCGCAGCTTCACGGAGGAGGAGACGGGCGAGATGATGGACTCGCTGCGACAGGTGACCAGGAAGACTCGGTTCGACAGGTGGCTCGGGGCGATCATGGCCACCGAGGGCGCGTCGTCGCAGGAGGGCTCCGAGCACGGCTGCGGCGGCTGCGCGGCAGCACCCGGCGGCAGCGGACACCTGGTGCTCCCCGGCGGCAGCGGCGGCGCCGCCGGACTCGACGACCCCGGGCAGTACCCGTCCGAGGACGAGCTGGCGCCGCTGAAGGAGGTCGCGCAGTACTTGCGGCGGCACGGCGGCCTGAAGGACCGCCTGAAGGCGGAGGTGCCCGAGGCCTCTGGAGCCGTCGAGGACGAGTCCTCGTTCGAGATCGGCTGGGAGGATCTCTTCCTGATGAACCAGAACCAGCTGGAGGGCGCGGTGCGGCGGATGTCGAGCGACCCGTCGCTGGACCACTCCAAGCGCGCGTACCTCATTCAGAACCTCATGGCCGCGAAGTACATCGTCGCGCAGCAGCTCCGGATGCGCAGAATGAGGGACGGGTCCGTGGGGCCGTCCGCGGGGTCGCTCGCGACGCGGAGCGTCGAGCTGGTCGGCGACGGCGAGCCCGCGGCCGCTGCGGAACCTGTGGGCGCGCCGGCGGCGCCGGCGGTGCGCGCGAGTCGCGTGGAGGGCGCGGCGCCTGCGGCGGAGGGCGGCGCGGCCGGGAGCGGCGGCGCGGGGTCGCCGGCGGACGGCGCGGCGCTGCGGACGTACCACGACGAGGCGCGCGGCGTGCTGGGCTGCGAGCACTACGCGCGGAGCTGCAAGCTCGTCGCGCCGTGCTGCGGAAAGGCCTACACCTGTCGGCTGTGCCACGACGACGCGGAGGACCACCGGATGGACCGGTACGCGGTGCGGTCGATGCAGTGCATGCGGTGCGGCGCGCGCGGGCCCGTCGGGCAGAAGTGCGGCGCCTGCGGGGAGTCGATGGCGAGCTACTACTGCGGCATTTGCCACTTGTTCGACGGAACGGAGGGCCGGGACATCTACCACTGCCCGTTCTGCAATACGTGCCGGAGGGGCAAGGGGCTGGGCGTGGACTTCTTCCATTGCATGAAGGTGCGCTCCCCCCCCGAACGCACACCAGCGACGAACAACAACATGCATGTACCGCTTGATACATCACGGCGCGCACACATCTGTTGTGTCGTGGCGCTTTTCCTGGGTGGTTCGTGCGGTGACGTGTTGACCGTTGCCACGTGCACGTGCTAGGAGCTCCGCGCCGCCGGCTCCGCGCCAGCCGCACCGCCCGCGCTCACCCCCCGCTCCCCCCGCGCGCCTCGCAGTGCAACTGCTGCATGTCGATGACGCTCATGAACAAGCACCAGTGCCGCGAGGGGCAGCTGGAGTCCGACTGCCCCATCTGCCACGAGCTCCTCTTCGACTCGTCGCAGCCCGTCCGCGCCCTCCCGTGCGGGCACTTCATGCACTCGGGGTGCTTCCGCGCGTACGTCCAGTACTCGTACACGTGCCCGCTGTGCTGCAAGAGCGTCCACTTGGACATGTCGCTCTACATCAACATGATCGACGCCATCCTGGCCGCCGAGAGACTCCCGGAGCAGTTCGCCGGCCAGACGCAGAAGATCAGGTGCCGGGACTGCGAGCGCGACGGCGAGGCGCCGTTCCACTTTGTGTACCACAAGTGCCAGCACTGCAGCTCGTACAACACCGTCCTGCGGTGATGCTGCGTGCGAGAGGGGCGCGGTGTGAGA
Source organism: Pedinophyceae sp. YPF-701 (assembly GCA_916048055.1). NCBI lineage: Eukaryota > Viridiplantae > Chlorophyta > Pedinophyceae > Pedinophyceae sp. YPF-701. The sequence goes on along the minus strand of CAJZHL010000010.1, from coordinate 1,267,593 downwards.
CGAGCATGTGGTGCTGCGCCGAGCGCGAGTCTTTTACCAGGACGATAGCGTACCCGCGCGTCGGTTGTTGTGTGTGGTCAACTGCTTCTGCTGCGAGCGCAGGTTGCCTCACGAGCTCGGGCTGGGTGAGCAGAGGCGGCGTCTGTCGCGCTGTCACGGTCTCGGGCGGCCGCTGGCGAGAGACGGTCCGCGGGGGGGACGTTGACACGGAGTGTAGACGCATGCGCGATGTCGTCGCAGCGACGTTGGTGTTTCGTCGCGTCGCTGGTCCGCGGGCGTGCGCGTGGGGGTTGCGAGAAGTGCGCTGGAGGTCATGGAGTGCGGCGGCCGGGCTGAAGCGGAGTGTCGAACTGACAGCTGGACGTGACCGGGAGCCCTGCAACGGGGGTGTGGGTATTGCGGGTGCTCGAGCGCCGTGCGGTGCAGATTCTGGGTTTGTTCGAGACTCGAGAGCAGACGCGTCTACGCGGAGCTCTCTGCCATGATGCGCAATGTGCGAAACACGGCTACAAAGCTAAAAAAGAAGTGCGCCACACTGCGCCGTTGCACCGCCGAGAATACCGTGGAGTACGTCGTCGAGCGCACCGGCAGCACCAGGGCGGCGGGCGGCGAGCCGAGACGAGGTCGCTGTCAGCGGACTCGGACCCGCGGTCACACATGTCCTGATCTCCTGCATCACTCCTCCTGCGCGCTGACCGCTTGCAGGTCCCTGGGACCTTCCCTCGCTACAGCTGTACGTCGCTGCGAGCTCCCATCGCGCATCCGTCCCGCAGCCCACCTGCTGCTCGACCGTTCCTCGCGAAACCTCCCGCCCCCCGCTCGGCTCCACGTGCCCCGAAGCGGGCTCGCGCCGGTCAGCGACGTGCGCAGCGCCGCCGTCCGGGCGTTGGCTAAGCGCGCTCACCCCAGCGAGGCGCACCGGCCGTCGTGGCGGGCTCAGCGCCGAGGGGTAGCCTGCGCCTGTCGGGCAAACACCCCCGGCCTTGCTCCCGAACGATCCGGAGCGCTTTTACGCAGAGAAGGTCCGCCAGCTGGGGGCGCCCGTCGGCGGCGCCGTCGAAGCGCCAGCCGCGGCATCTGGTCGGTCCGGCTAAGGCCGACTGGTTTCAGGACACTGACGGCCGCGTGGACGCTGCAGGCCACCCTCCGCCTCGACGTGGAGGGTGTCAGGAGTCAGGTCAGTTCTCACAGTCCGCATTCCGCGGAGGCGCCACTCCTGTGACCACGCCCGCATCCGTGTGACCGGAAGACCAGGCAGCAGCGACAGTGCGACTGGGGGGGTTATCATCAAAAGCCCGATGTCCATGTGGGGATGAAAGCGCACGGTAGCGCCGGCACGTGCGCCGTCTCTCACAGCGACGCGGCACCCAAGGGCGTCCACTCGCCCTGGACATGCTGTCCACCGCTCCTGTACATGCGGTGGACGCGCTCCCTGCCCGACCGACCTGTCTCGCGTGCATGCACCGCGCCCGTGGGCCGTCTGGGCCTTCCCGGGCCCCGGGCGCCACAAAAAGGTAGGGGCAATCGACAAGGTAGGGGCGATCGAGCTCCACGAGCGCGTCCACATAGTGCCCGCCCTGCAGCTGCAGGCCCCCGCCCAAGGGCACGTACGTGGCGACTCATGTGCGCGGATCCGCGAGCAACGAGCGTTCCTGGCCAGCGTAGACACAAGGCACAGGCTCGTGCTCGTGCGCCCCTCGGGGGCCGACAACATCGTCGCCGGCGCACGTGCACGAGCCAGTGCTGGTGTCGACGCTGTCTAGGAACGCTTCGTTGCTCGCGAAGCCGCGCCCGTCAGTCGCCGCGTCCGTGCCCTGGCGCGGGCCTGCGCAGCGTCTCATATCTGCAACGCAGGAGGATGTCAGGTTGGGGTCGTTGAGGGGAGGGGGTGGCCGCGCTGAGCAGCGCGGCGCGGGGCGGGGTGCGCGGACGCGACCGACGCTCGTCAGCGATCGCGCGCACCCGAACATCCTCGACGTTGACCGGAAGGGCGCGTGGGCGCGTCACCCTTGCTGCGCGCGCCGTCGGGCGTCATGCTCCGCGAGCAGCTCGGCCTTAACGCCGTGTGAGGCGCGGTGTTTGACGCCTCAGCGACAGCGTCGCCGTGGAGACGGTCACAGATGTCCGCACCTGAGGGGCAACATGCAGCGCAGCCCTTGAGGACATCTGTAACAGTCTCGACGACGACGTTCTCGCTGAGGCGTAAAACATCACGGCCGAGCTGCTCGCGGAGCATGACGCCCGACGGCGCGCGCGAACATCAAGCCCTCGGCGAACAGGAACCAGCGCAACAGAGGGGAAGCGCGCCAGGCACCGCGGGGTGCGGCGTTCCCCGAGTATTCCAGCTGCCAGGCAATGCGATGCACGAACAGTTGCTGGCGAGGCGGAGAACGTCGACAGCGGTGCCGGCGAGGACCGCGGCGGAGCCCCTCGACCTGCACAAACAACAGACTGTCGCTCTCCCGGCTGTACCGGGCGCGCTCAAGGGACCGCCGCGTACGATACGATACCGCCGTCCTTAGCCCTCGTCCGCGCCCGCGAGCAGCGCCGCCGCAGACTTCGAGGAGCCCAACCTCGGCCTTCCCTCCCAGCAGGAGCTATGGCCCCGCCCACGCCGCCGAACGCAACCAGGGCGTCGACGAGGCGACGCAGACGGATTCAGAAGACCGTCACACGCCGGACGCGCACGGCACAGCCGGCGTGTGCTGCGCGCAACCCAGCTGGAACGAAGACCACCAGTGCCGCATCAAGAGTGCACGGCATCGCCCCTGTGCGCTTCCCCAGGGCCCAGCCCGGACCCACGCGATGCCCATCGGGCAGCACGGCCGAGCCGGCGGCGCGGCGTCAGCCATCGCCCCGCGGCGCCCCGTTGCGACCCCCTATGGCACGGCGACACAGGGGGTCGCTCGGGGGGCTCGAACGCGAGACAAATGCACGCGGCAAGGGACGGAACTGCCGGCATGACCCGGCGGGCGCGGCCCGTGAGCCCGCGCGCCACCAGCCACGTCAGCAACCGGAGTCCGCGACGCACATTCCCCCCTGATGGCACCCAGTGGCGGTCATCCCCACGTTGAGGGGTATCGAGGCCGGTGTACGGAACCACTCCATCGCTCCTGGTTCGAAGAGGGAGGCTGCGATCATGGGAGACTCTTGGGAGGATGACTGGGATAGCGACAGCTTCCAGGTGCGCGGGCCGAGGAGAGGGGGGCGCGTCGAGGGCGCGTGTGGGGTCTGCGCGCGGCTGGGCTGGCGGCATTTCGATTTTCTTGCTTCAGCGGAGGGAATGCGTGGTGCGTTGCGCGAAAGCGCGAGCGGAAACGCGAGCGCGAGCGTCGTGTTTGCAGGTGAAGCTGCCCGGCGGCGGAGACGCCGATGGCTTGACGGCGGGCCAGGCCGCGCTCGCGGCCGCGGTTTACGACCCCTCGAAGTTCGCGGACGAGGACGAGTCCGGCGCGGAGCCCACGGGGAGGCAGACGCAAGCCCCTGCCTCGCGCCCCAAGGTACCGCCCCGCTGGCGCGTCTGCACGCGGCGCCGTCACCCAAAACCAGCCGCCCCTGGACCACACATCCCGCCAGCATCTGCCCACCAGCCTTCCACGCATCACCACGGCTTCACCAGCCGGAATCCGCGCATTGTGTAGCACGCTCGCGCATGATCTCGCGCGTGGCGAACTGCGGGGGCACGGCCGCGACGTCCCGATGCAGAACGAGGCCAAGAAGAAGATCGGCGCCGGGAAGGAGCACATAGGCATGGACGACGTCCCCCTGGACGACCCGGAGGCGGAGCGCCTGCGGCAGCAGCGGCGCGTCGAGGAGGCCGACCTCCGCGCGGCGCAGGAGCTCTTCGCAGGCACGCCCCCTCCACGCCTACGCCACGCAGTATCGGCAGCCGCGGCGCCCGCCGTCCGCACACGCCGCCGGCCCCCCGCGCGGCGCCGCGCGCACCGTCTGCGACGCGGGTGCGAATGTCGTCTGCGCGAGCCGACGCGCGCGCTGGCCGCCGATCGTTGGGGCGGAGCGGAGGCAGCGGTTGCCGATGGGCGCGTCGGGTCCGTCGCCGCCGCGGGAGCTGCGGCGCTGGGGCACGAAATGGCACTGGTTTGGGGTCGCGGGGTTCAGCTCCACGGCGTGCTTGATCGGAGCACGACGATGCATGCCACGTGCAGGCGGAGACCAACGTCTTTCATTACGGCTCTGTGCGCGAGCTAACAGCCGCCCGCATCGCGCACAGAGCCGTAATGGAACACGTTTGTCTCCGCCTGCACGTTGGAGTGTGTCGTCGTGCTTGCGGCGCAGCACGCCTCGGGGCGCCGTCTCCGGGGCCGCAACCACGACCCGTGCCGTGCCGCAGCGCCGCCGCACGTCCCCCCGGCGGCGACGTCCCGCCCTTGCCCGGTGGCGCGCGCTCTCCCCTTGTTCGCCCAGCGGTCGGCAGGCGCGCGGACGCCCACGGTGCCTCGCGAAAGCGGGCGCCAGCGCGACGGTGCCTGCCTCATCGCAAAGCAAGCTGCGCCACGACCCAGCGCTGGCGACGTCGCCGGTGCCGCCCGCACGTTTTCTATCGCGCCCGCACGGGTTGCGTGCGCGCCCGCCTGTCCCCGCCGCCCACGGGCGCGCGCCGTATCGCCCGGAAGTAGACGGCGGCTGCCGCGGCCCTGAGTCCGCGCCCCCCCCCGCGTCTTGTTCTTCGTTGCAGGCACGGGGATCAAGAGCGAGCTGGACGGGTTCGTTCCGAAGAGCAAGGGCGATTTCGAGCGGTGGGGGGAGATCGTCGCGAAGGAGCACGTGCTGCTGTGGCACGGGCAGCCCGGGGCGCACTACAAGGCGCTGTGCAAGGTGCTGATGCGGCAAATGATCGACAAGATGACGCTGGTGGAGGTGAAGGACATGGAGAAGGAGCTCGTGGAGGTGCGGAAGCTGAAGGAGAAGGAGGAGGCGGAGCGGAAGGCGGCGGGCACGAAGAAGGGCGGGAAGAAGTTTGCCAACAAGATCAACTTGGGGTCGACCGCGGGGCTCGACGACGACCGGTACGACGACGCGGGGGCCGGGGACGACTTCGACTTCATGTGACGGACTATCAATCTGCAAACGCGTCGAACCGGAGGTCGCATCGACCAAGGAGAGCTCGGTGCCACAACGGCGTCGGCGTAGCGGTGAACGCGCGCAGCCGCATCGCCCCCGACAACTCACAGACGCCACCGCTCCGACGCGGATTCCACCCGCTCCTCCGAACACACAAAGTTTGCGAAGGGCCGCTGCGGCCGTGCCTATACGACGGCGCGAAAGCAGCAGCGTGGAAGCACCCCCGGGGGGACTCGCACTGACTCACGTCGGCCGGGCTCCGGACGTGTCCTCTCGCCCTGACGCGCGCTCTGGGCCCAGCCCCCCGGCCCCGCGCGCCGGCTCCTCGTCACGCCCCTCCCCGCCGTCACTGCAGCCCTGTGGTGCACCCGTCGGCATTTCGTCGCGTACGCGCTCCTCCTCCTCCATCTGCCGCATCAACTTCCTCGCGATCGCCTCGGCCCGGGTGGCCCGCCGCTTCCCGCTCCGCCCGGGCCGGGGGGGTCTCTCGTACTTCGGGCCAAGAGCGCGCACGTGCTCCATCGGGCCCATGTGCTCGGCCATGTTCCAGGTGCCGTAGTACTTCGCCTGGCGTTCCATGCACTCGTTCGCGTACTGAACAATCCACAGCGCCGCAGCGGCCGGGCCGAGGTCGTCCACTTCGGGAGGCTCTGGCGGGTAGAACAGCTCCCGGGGGGTGCTGTAGCCGCTGGATGACGCCGAATCCGATTCTGCAGGACACGCTTGAAGAGCTGTCGTTCGCCTCGCCGGTCAGCGACCGCTCCGCGCCGCCCAAGCGCGACGCGGGAGGGCTGCGCACCTGCCGCAGGATCCGGGCGCGCCTGGCTCGGCCCTGCGCCTTCCGCCGCCTCGCTCGCCCCGCCTGCGCATCGCCGAGGACACAAACGCCACGCCGCGTCAGCCGCAACGCCTCCGCGCGAGGTCCGGGCCCACAGGCCAACTCCCAGCTCCCCGCCGACGCCCTGTGCTGGCGCGCGTTCGGGCGGGGGGTGTCGCGGGTCGGACACGATCTGCGCCGCCCAGCGGCCTCAGAATATATCAAGCAGCCGAAAAAAAACCGCGTTTGGGGCAGAAATCTCCCGCACGCGGAGTGTCCGGTAGGCAGCCCAGGGGTCAGCGCGTGCAGTCCACCGGACAATGCGCCGCCACGCGGCCAGCGGCGGCGAGGAGGACCGGGCCGGGCGCCCTTTGCATCAATCAACGAACGAAGAATACATCGGCGCACAGCGAGGCCGTGATAAGGCGTGGGAAGCGACGCGGCGCGCACCTGCTGTCTGGCCCCCAGCAGCGGCGCCCTCGGCGTCCGACGCCTCCATGGGGCGCCCCGCACCGTCGCAAGCTCCCTGCACGCTAGCGGCGCCGTCTCTCTGCAGCGTTAAGCTGGGCGCGGGCTGCGGACCGTCCCTCCGAGATGGGAGCTACCGAGCGTGCTTGCGACGGCGCCTGTGTGCGCGCACGGTCACAACGCGATACGCCGTGGCGGGATTCGCGTGCAAGAGTATTGAATAACAAACTGAGCGGGAAGAAGACGCATGTCAGGTCCGCGCTGGGCCGTGCGCACGCCTGCAGCACAAGCAGGCGCCCTACCAGCGCAGCGCCCTCGCTCTGCCCCTCATGACGTGGCAGACGATGTGAACTGATCAACCTCGCGCACCTGCGCCATCTGCGTCGATGGGTATCGCCCTCCCGCACGCCTCTGAGCAGCACACAGTACCCACCAGGGCGAGCGCGGCAACCAGCCTCCTCAGTGCCGTCACGAGATGACTTGCGCGAGATGAGAACGTTGGGCGCAGCCTGCGCATGTTGACGGCGACACGCAGCGTCGTGACTGACTGACAGGGGTCTGTCCGGTTCTACCGGGTGGAGAGGTCAGGCCCTTGTGGGAAGAAAAAATCACCCGCACACGTCCACGTGCTGCTGGACATGAGCACAGAGGACCGCCGCCACCTGGGGCTGCTCGGAGACTCACGCAGCACGCTGTGTGCCTCCCCGAACCGGCCCACCGACGAGCAGGTACGTGTGTGACATGCGCGACGGTTCACTTTGTCTACCCTGTCTGCTGTGTGAGTCTCGCTCAAGCATCCTCGCGGTCGGACGATGCCTGTAGATCTGCCAACAACAGTCGGCGGGTCGCGTTGATTCAGTGCCGCATGGATTGAGAGCGGCGGCGGCGGAGAGCGGCGACGGCAGTGGAGGACGCCCCGGGACGCACGAGGCCCGGGTCGCGTGGGTCTGTGGCCGTGCGGGCTGGCATTCGCCGCCGGGGACGGAGCGAGCACGGCAGCGAAGATTGATGCCGTTGCGTGCTGCTTCGCGGGGCTTCAGGTGCACCCTTCTTGCAAGGGAGGCGGACCACGCGCCACCGCCCGCCGCTGCTGCCCCTGGCCACGGCGCCTGCTCGCACACAGCCCCCGCCCTCCGCCGCCCCCTGTCCGTCAGTCCGACACACGGTCATATCTGTTGCGTTGTCCAGCAGACTCCAAATCCTATTCACCGCTGCGCGCGAACTTCCCCATCACATCACGCCGCGACCCTACCACGCCTTCTGCCGCCACGCCGGCACGATCCGGTGCTGCACGTGCCGGATGTTCCCCACGGTCACCGCCTCGCGTCCGGCCTCCCTGCGCGCCGTCGCCGCCGACGTCGGCCGCAGCACTCGCGCGCTGTCCCGCTTCGCCTCCACCCGCGGCCCCATCTCCGCTCGCTGCTTCTCCAGCCGCTCGCCGAGCGACGGCCCGCGCAGACCCTCCACCTGCTCGCGCCGCCGCAGCGCGCGGTTGATGTTCTCACGGTGGCGTTTCAATAACACCTCCGGGGCTGTCGCGGGCCGCGGGGGGGAGTCCGCCGCCTCGCCGACGTCGCCCGCGGCGACGCGCGCCGCCCGCTCCGCGCGCGCCCGCGCGGCGCGCTCCGCTGCTGCGGCCTCGAGGAGCCGCTGATTCGAATGCTGACGTTCGCGGAGACGCTCGGCCTCCTCGCGCCGGCGCCGCCGCTCGGCCTCGCGCGCCGCGCGCGCGCGCTCCTCCTGCGCAGACGAATCGGAGTCGCGCGCGTCGGCCGGGGCGCAGACGCGGGGGTGTCGGGCGGTTGTGTGGCAGGTACACGTGTTTGCGTGCGGTGGGCTCGTACCGCCTCTGCGCGCTGCTGCGCACGCCACTCGCGCACGGCGGCTTTTTCGAGGGCGCGGCGCTCCTGTTCCTCGAGCGCGCTGGCCGCTGCGGTGCCGGAGAGGGCCGGTTTCGCCGCGGCGGCCTCGTCCGCGGCGGCGCGCGCCTCCTTCTGCGCGCACACGAGCGTCAACGAGCGCCGCGGATCAGATAAATAAATACACGCCATCGCTCCCGCGGCGCCGCGGCGGCGCCCGCCGCGGGGTCGGCACGCAAGCACGGCTCGCAAGTCTCGAATTCGAGTCTCCCGCACCTCCTCGATCCTCCGAATGCGCCACAGCTGCAGCGCGTGGCGTTTCCGGTACGACAGGTCCTCGTGCTCCGCGTGCCACCGCGCGTGCGCCACGACGGCGTCCCGGGACACCCCCGCCAGCCGCCCCACCGCCACCTCCACCGCCGTGTCATACTCCTGACCGCAGGCCTTCAGAATCGCACACCACTGCGCGTGGTCGTCCGGATGCCACCCGCCGAGCGGCCCGTGCTTCTCCTCGAACGCCTCGTACGCCGCCACGTCAGGGTGCAACCCCCCCGCCTCGGCTGAGTCAGGCTGCGCTGCAGCGAGCCGGGGGGGTCCCCGCGGCGACGCAGCGCGCGCGGGCACGGGCGGCGCGGTGTCCCACGCGGGCCCGGTGCTTCGCTGCACGAAGAGCTCGAGCTCGCGGTCCAGGGCGCGCTCCTGGCGCATCAGGAGGTCGAACTCGCGCCGCTGTTCGGCCTTGGTGCCCGCAATGGCGGCCTCTCCGGCGCTCATGACGCGCGCGAGCTGGTCGATGTAGCGGTCGCCTGGCTGGACGTCGTCGAGGAGGCCGCACATGCGCGCCAGGAGCGTCTGGGCCTCGTGGAGACTCGCGACAAGCTGCGTGGACAGGCATTCCCGCTCGTTCTCGAGCCTCAGCGCCTCCTGCGCGCGTTTTCCGCGAAACGTCGATTGTTTGCGCCGGTATGCGTCCGCGAGGTGCGCGGAAGAGCTTGGAGGGGCGCTGCAGCGGTCTGACGCGTGGCCGCGTGCTCAAACGCTGCGGTGCACAGCAGGCGCGCGAGGGCGCATTCTGGCCGCGAGCGCGCCGGTTTCGCGCCGAGGTGCGGCGTGCGGAGGGACACGGTGGTGCTTGCCTGTCCGAGGGGGCGGAGCTCGGCTTCCAGCCCGCCTGTTGCGCGGACACGCGCAGCCGACTCGAGCGCGCGCTCTCGCTGTGCAAGAACCTGCCGCGTGCGGAGCCACTCGGCCTTCTTCGCGGCCGATTCGGGGCCCTCGGCCGCCGCATCGGGCCGAGGGCTCCGCGGCGTCGCGCCACCAGGCATGACGGCTCCGTTCGGAGTCGAGAATTCACGACTTCCGCGCTCCTGATGCTTGCAGGCGCTGTAGACACCCGGAACCAGCGCACACCGCGCCACAAACACCGTCGCCGGAGTCCAGAAACACGTCAACTACAGTATCCAGCCCGCCTGCGAGGAGCACGCAAGCCACAGACTGAGCGGCCGGGTCCTGCTAACCGCCTCCTCGCTCTACGGCAGCCTACGAGGCTTTCTATCCTCCTGACAGCACCAAGCAGCTACACGCGCCGACGCCGCCCGCTCATCGTGCCCCGGCCCGGTGGAGCCGCCGCACATGACGCCTGCCACGGCGCTCATACACCCCTTCAAAGTAGGGGGGACCTTCCGTCACTCCCCCCCCGCCTGCTTTGCGACGTGGTCCGGCGCAGACGGCGGCGCCGCCGCGCCACAGCGAGCCCGAGGTCCAGGTCCGATCGGCGTTCCGCTCTTCCTTTCGCGGCGCGCGCGTGCCCCAGCGCTGCTCGGGCGCGGTGCAGGTGCCGCGTGCTGTTCGCGGTCGCCAGCGGCGCACGATGTGTGCTCGTGGTCACATAGGAGTCCCGCTGCGCGAATTGCGAGCGCGCAGCGCACTCCCCGCGCGGCTCGCGCCCCACCGGATGGTCGTGGGGTCCGGCCGACTAGATTGGAAGAGGTGACATTCATTCTTTCATTCATGTTCCCTAATCAATCTCTGTCTACTATCTGTGGACGGGGCCCGCGGCGGAACGAGGCCGCAGGCCGGGCCGAGGTCCCGGGCGGCGCCCAGCGGTAGAAGCACGGGGTGTATTTCCAAAAGACACCCCCCTGACGTACAGAGGCGTTCGGGCATAGCGGGGGGACGGCGGGTGCGGACGGGGTACGGCGGACGGCGGGGAGCGTGCTCGGAGGTGGCGGGTGCGTTAAGAGCGTGCCGGAACGGAGGTTGTGGAGGGGGGGGGGTCAACAAGAGAGAGCTCCGGGGCGCGCAGCACAAGCTCTAGGTGGCAACGGTGCGGCACCGCGGCAGGGCGCTAACTCGACGACAGCGTTCCTCGGATGGCCTGTTTCTGGGCGTCGCTGAGGTACGTGGGGAAAATGACCTGGAACTCCACGCGGAGATTCCCGAAGTCTCCTGGCGACTTTGAAATAGGCATTCCCTTCTTCGGAAGCACCCGAACCGCCCCGGGCGCCACCACGTCGTTCACGGGGATCTCGAGCAGCTGCCCGCTGATGTGCGGGATCCGCAGCACGAACCCTGCGCGCACAACGCCCGTCAACGCGCAACCAACTCACGCCGCGCAAACCACCACCAATCCCCATCCGCCACGTCGGCCCGAGAGCCAAGAACGCGACGCGGGGCCGGCCGCGGCCGCACGCACCTGTCAGCGCGTCCGCGAGCGGGATCCGCGAGGTATAAACCAGGTCGTTGCCGTCCCGCCGGAAGCTGCTGTTCGGTTTCTCCTGGATGGTAAAAACGAGGTCCGCCGCCGGCCGGCCGTGGTGCGAGTCGCCGCCCTTGTCCGGGAACGTGATCCGCGTCCCGGCCTTCCACCCGGGCTTCACCGCGATCTCCAGCACGTCCGAGGTGGGCATGCCGTTCACCTTGCGCGTAATCTTCAACCGCCGGTTCGCGCCCGTGTACAGCTCCTCGAGCGTGCACGGCAGCGGCTGCTCCACCGGAGGCGGCTTCCTTGGCGCCCTGCACAGCACGCCGCGGAGTTTCGGGCCGCGAGGTTTCGGACCCCCCGCATTGTGTACGCTAGCAAGCCCCGCCGCGCCGCGCGCGCCCGGGCGGCGCGCGGACCCGTCGTGCGTCGTACCTCCGTGCGCCCCCCATGCCCCCCATGCCCCCAAACCCGAACGGCATCCCGCCCATGCCCCCCATGTCGTCATCCATGCCGCCAAACCCTCCGAAGCCGCCGCCGCCGAACATGGCCGCGAAGAGCTCCTCCGGCGACCGGAACCCGCCCATGCCGCCCATCCCGCCCCCTCCGCCGCCCCCGCCCATCCCGCTGTTGAGGCCCTCCTCCCCGAATTGGTCGTAGATGCGCTTCTTCTCTGGGTCAGAAAGCACCTCGTATGCGACGGATATGTCCTTGAACTTCCTCTCCGCCTCCTCCTTGCGGTCTGGGTTCTTGTCCTGCGGCGCGCGGACGGCGGATTCCGGTCGCGGCGCGGCGGGGGCGGGTCGTCTCGGGAAGCGCGCTGGTGACGCTGCCAGAGCGCCGCGGCGCGCGGCCGGCCGCGATGTGGGTGCCCGGGCGGCGGGGCCGGGTCGTGGGGGTCGCGGGGCTCGCGTGGGGCCGTGGGCGCGCGGCGTGGGCGGCGGGGGCGCTGGGAGCGGCCAGGCGCCCCGCCTGGCCGCTTCGGGCGCGCCGCGCGGGGCGCTGACGCGGCGCCGAGACCCCGGCGCTCGCGCATTCCGCGGCCGAAAAGTCGAGCTGACGCGTGCGCCGAGCGCGGCCGCGGATGGCGTCGCACGCGGCGCGCACAGCCGGCTGGACGATGTCGAAGGAACTAGACCTTCGGCGCTGCCCGCCAAGGCGCTTCTCAAGCTCTTGGCCACTAGGGGTCGGTTTCGTGCTCGCGCGGGCACGAGGACGCACCGGGTGCCACTTCATCGCGAGCTTGCGGTATGCCTTCTTCAGCTCGTTCTCGTCCGCATCCCTGCCTACTCCCAGCACCGCGTAATAGTCTTTTCCCATCCTTTGCGCACTTCTTCTTCCCACCCCGCGCCCCGCGGCTCTCCTGTGCGCGCGCCAGCGCCGTTCCGCGCCTGCAGCAAACCCACGTTCCGCGCGACACCAGCCGGTGCAGCCGACCTCCCAAACACCGCGACCGCGCCGCGCGGCGGGCCAAAGTAGCACAATGCGCCATGCAGGGGCCCGGGGGGACAATTCGCGCCGCACGCACGGGGTGCGCGCCGCGGGAGAGCCGCAATGAGTCGACGCCGTGCTCGGCGCACAGCAGGCCGGGAAAGTCCCACGCATGGTTTCCGGGCGTGCCGCGCCGGGGCGAGGCGCAATGGGTGACGGCAGGCTGCAGCAGGCGATGCGGCGCCTGCCGTGGCGGCGCTCGAACGGATCGCGGGCGGATTCGCTGTCGCGGCGATCGTGCCTGGGTCGTGGGGCGCCGTATGCTGGAACCCGTGACCGTGCGGCGGCGGGACAGGCCTCGTGTGTCACGAGGTGAGGACACTTGCGCGTTGTTACAGCTGGGGCGGCCGTGGCTGCTTGATCGCGCGCGTCGCGCGACGCGCCAGTCCAAGGGCGCGGGTTCCCCGCCGGATACCACTGCACCGGCGGCGCTGCGGCAGCAGCACCGAGGTGGTGGTGCACAGAACACCTTCAGGGCTGCTTCCACCTGCCGCACCACGCGCGCGCAATTTTCTGCGGCAGAGCGAAGGCCGCAATGATGCCGCACGTGTCGGCGCGGCGGATCGTCGGCGTGGGACCGCCGCCCGCCCCCGACGGCGCCGTTGACATAGCGCACACGGTCAAGCCCGACGGCGGTCCGCGGGGCCTTGCGCAGCCGCCGCGACGACGACCGCAGCAGGCGGCGCGACACCGGAGGCAGCGCGGCGGCGCCGCGTGACGAAGCGCCGCCAACAGCTCGGCGCGAGCACGAGCGGTGCGGCGTGTGTGATGAAGGGGCTGTGATCGAACGCAGCGATGCGCAGGCGGTGGGGAGTCCGGGTTCGCGGGGCGCTCCTGAGGCGGACGCGGTGCGGTCGCATCGGGGCGGGCTGCGGGCGGCCCCGAGTCGACGTGTGCTCTGTTTGCCGGAAGGAGTTGCTGCGCGGCGCGGTCGGGTTGTTGCGCGGATGCCGTCGCCGTCGCGTCGCGCGTTGGGGATCTGTGAGAAATTGCGGGCTCGAGGTACGCGAGCACTCCGTCGTCGCGGGCCGGCGAGCAGGGAGCGCGTTTCCGCCGAGTCGGGCAGTTGTACGCGAGGGGCCGCGAGCTCGTCGTCCGGGTGCGACATCGGGCGCGACCGCGCGCGTTCGCGAGCCACATTACGCGGCAACCAACTGGTCGAGCAGCGCACCATTACGGCGCCCATTTCCCGAGCCCGGGCTCAGTTGGCTTTGGCGCGGAGCCAGCGCGTCCAGCTACCCGTGGAACGCCCCGCCGATACCGCTCACAGTGCCCCGCGACGGAGGCCGAGCCCGTCCTCGCCCTCGGCTGTGCGCACGTAGCCGGGCCAGCGCACAGCGCCCGCTTTGGCCGGTCATCCCTGCGCGCAGCTACTAGCGGGTTCCTGACACTGCCAACGAGTTCCGGAACGGTCCCTGCATCCCGCCTGCGGCTCCCGACGTGGACTCTGCAGGCCCCGGTCCCCCTGGTCCAGCCGGGGAGCGTACGCGCGGGGCGAGCTGATCTGGTCTGCACGCAGGCTGTGCGGGCTCGACGATGACCGAACTAGACGCCGAGGTGTACGCTGCGCCAGCGGACCAGGGAGGGAAGCTGCTGGACCGGCCGACCGTGGTGAACGGCAACGACTCGGAGGACACGGTCGCCGGCATGACGCCTGAGCAGCGGCTCCGAGAGGAAGCTTTCCGCCGCGCGGTCGCACAGGCGCGAACCTGCCCGCTTCCGCCCCCGAGCCGCCCCCCATATTTCAAACACGCCGCCGCGCGCGCGCAACCGCCCCGGCCGCGCCGCGAGCCACGCGCGCGGCCCCTCGCGGGGCCGATGCAGCATGGAGTCCATCTCGCGCTCCCGCGCACGCACAGCGCCTTTCCGCGCGAAAAGCCGCCCGCAGCGCCTCCCCCAGATCCTTCCCAGGCCGCACGCCGCATCACAGCCCCCCTCGGCCCCCCTACATTCCCTGACGGCCCGTTCCCCTGCGGTTCCCCCCTGCAGGTGGATGCGCCTGTCACGCCGCAGCAGCCCCCGCGCCGACGGTACCCGGTGTACTCCCCTGCGAGCCAGAAGGCTGCGAAGCCGCGGGGCTGGTCTGCGCGTCTGCGGGCCGCCCTGTGCTGCGGCCCGGCGCGGTCATCGCCTGCGTACCCGCTCACGCCCGACCACCCCCCCGCGACGCCGCTGACGACGCTGAATCCCGCCGCCGCGCACGCCCAGCGGCTCGCGATGCGCAGCGGCGGAACGGACACCGAAGCGCAGGTGCGCTGCCCCCCCCGGCCCAGCACGCGCCTATCTTCAACTGCCGAAAGCCAGGGCCCGCGCCTTTGCGCCAGGCTGCCGCGAAACCGCCGCCGCGCGCGCGCGCCTCGCGTGAGCTGCGCCTGGCGCGATGCGCGCCCACGGACCGCGCCGCAGCGGCCCGCGCACACCCCGCCCCTGCTGTAGATCCTGCGCTGAGAATCACCCTCGCGGCCGCTCCGTCCGCACCGCAGGTGCTGCGTCCCGAGGACTCGGACCGCCCCGCCCAGTATGAGGCGCCGACGCCGTCCGCTGCGCTGTCGCCGGCGCCGGGACGCGCCCCCATGACGCACCTGCGCCCCGCCACCGAACGCCTCATCATCGGCCCGCAGGTGCGCGTCGCCCGGAACGTCGCGCTCCGCGACCCTCCTGCGTGCCCGAAGTCAGCCCCGCGGCCCCCCTCCGCGGCCCGGGCAACAGGCCCACGCCCACCCCCCCGCGTGGCTGTCGCGGCGACAGCCACGCATCTGCGCGACGCGTCCGCTCCACGGCCTCGAACCGCTCCAGACCCGCAGCCCTCGCCCCGCGCGCCCCGCCTCTCACAAGAAGAGGCGCCCGCGCCCCCGCGGCGCGCGACGCTCGCCGCACCTCACCACCTGCGCCGCGACCCCCCCCCCGGTCGACGCAGTGCGAGGCCGACCGCGGCAAGAAGTGCCTCGTGCTCGACCTGGACGAGACGCTCGTGCACTCGTCGTTCAAGCCCGTGCCCAACCCCGACTACATCATTCCAGTAGAAATCGAGGGGCACGTGCTCGACGTGTACGTCCTGAAACGGCCGCACCTCGACCAGTTCATGGAGCGCATGGCCAAGTGCTTCGAGATCGTCGTGTTCACGGCCTCGCTCGCCAAGTACGCGGACCCCCTCCTCGACCTCCTCGACACCCAGCAGCTCGTGCGCTGGCGGCTCTTCCGGGAGGACTGCGCGCCGTACGAAGGTGCGCACGCCGCGCCCGCGGCGATACACGAACCCCCCGGGTCGCAGAAGGGGCTGCTGGCACCGGGGGAAGGGGGGGGGGAGTAAAGAGGACGCCCTGCGACGAGAAGCTCACCGCTCCGTCGGTGCGCCGCGCGTGCGTTGCAGGGAACTACGTCAAGGACCTGGACGCGCTCGGGCGCGACCTGGCGTCCGTCATCATCATCGACAACTCCCCGCACTCGTACGCCTTCCAGCCGGAGAACGCGGTGCCCATCACGACGTTTATCGACGACCCGGACGACTGCGAGCTGCTCGAGCTCGTGCCGTACCTCGAGGCGCTCAAGGACTGCGACGACGTGCGCCCGCACCTCAGCGCCGCCGCCGAGGCGCTCGAGGCCGCGGGGTACAACCAGTACGACCAGTACTGACGTGAGGGGGGTTTTGACGCGTCGCCGCGCGCGAGAGCGCGCAGGGGCGCGGGTGCATGATTGCGGGGCGTCGGTTTGGCTCATGCCGCTTGTACCTGGTGCGCAGCAACCTCCGTGGGGAGTGCTGCGATAAGAGGGGGGGTTGGCTGGGTAGAACGGGACGCCCTCGGGCACGCAGAGATCGTAAGCATGCACGCACGAAGACGAAGTGGTAGCGCAGGTCCGTGTGATTCACTCACAAGTCGGCGGTCTCTCAAACAGCACGCTGCTTGTAGGTCAGCGAAGTACAAACGCTGCAGCTCCCTCTGTTGCGCACCCGCCACCACCGCCACGCCGTGGTTCGTGCCGGCCAGGGATGGCGCGCGGGACGTCGTCTTCGCCCTGTGGTGCAGGAACATGATGCGTTGCGAGGCTCCGACTGTAAAGAGTCTGTCCGCGGCGCAGCAGGGGCTCGCAGCGGCTCGCACGGCAGGCGGGAGGCCGGGCGAGGGGCCGCGCTGCCGTTCGGCCGCGTCCGGCACGTGCGTGGCGGCTGACGCGGGCCTGACGTCAGCGCGTCGCGGCCGCGCTCTCCCGCGCATTTTCTTCGGCGGACGGGGCGTCGTGGTCGCAGCAGATGTTGCGCGCGGCGAGGTATCGAGGGAGTTCGTGCGCGGGCGCTGTCTCTGAGGACAGGCGGTGGCGCTGCGCGCAGGCCTCCGGCGTAGTTCGAAGCCCGACTGCTGCCTCGTGGCCTCTTTCGCGCCCCCGCGACCGGCAGCGGGGCTACGGCGGCCCAGACGCTTTTCCACGGGGCTTGAGGGGTAGTAGGAAGGGGCTGGGGGCGATCACGCCTGCGCGGGCGCGCTGAGGAGGCGGGCGCGGGGACAGCATGTCGTCGCTGCGGGGGCGCAAGGGCGGGCGCGGTGGGAAGGGGCGCGTGCTGGATCGGCGAAACATGGTGATGCTGTCGGAGATGCCGGACGTTCCCCTGAAGGGCCACCCGCTCGACCCCGACGTCCTGGTTGCGGACGCGGGAGCGCTCACTTCGACACAGGTGAGGATTGTGCCACGTAGCAGCGCCGGGACGCCGAACAGCCGCGGCTGTCGCACGTTTCCGTGCTTCACGTCGACGCGCGACGTCGCCGACGTGATTCGTGCGCCGCTGCGCCGCCCGCCGGCGGAGCAAACGACGGCGAGAGGCTCTCGCGGCGCTGCACCGACGAGTGGAGCGCTCGTCGGCCCGGATGTTCCGTCCCCGACCCCCTGGACGGCGGCGTGTCGCTTGCGTGCAGCTCCAAATACTGATCGAGAACCAGCGGAAGCGGCAGGCGCTCCAGCAGGCCAAGTCGAAGCTCTTTGAGCTGCGGGAGGAGCACTCCAAGCTGCAGACGAGCCACGAGGCGGACCTGGACGAGCAGTACGACGTCCTCGAGTACCTCCACCACGACAACCAGGAAAAGGTGCGGACGGGCCTTCCCAGGCCCCGCGCGCAGCCCTGTGCGTCCCACGCGCAGCGTGCATGGTCGCGCCGCCTCGCGCGCGCGTTCCGGCGCGAACGTC